>JAPZEB010000010.1:3632108-3646294 GCA_029783705.1 Chaetodon striatus
ACTCCTAGGTTCAGTGTGATAAACACAGCGGCCTGCAGCCTGGCAGACATCTCGTCTAGGTGTCACGCCATCCACCATCCCCTCCACCTCCCGATCAAAACAGGGGCTCACATACTACGTCACTTTAGAAAAGTTGATATGTTGCGTATTGAATCTATGTGTGGTTTGGTCTGAAAAACATTGCTTGATTTTTGATTGTGTTTATGATGGATGCTTTTCTCCCATAATGCAATGCACAAAAGGGATAGAAGAGCTGCTTACAGCCGCAACATGTAAAGCAAACTATAGATGATGTTAAAACATCTTTGTGTCAACACAGCAGAAAACATAATAAATATATTACATCAAGGAAAAAAAATTTTGATGCCTGTTTGAGAAATTTAATTGGTCCTGTCAGTCAAGTTAGCGTTTGATTGACATGCATTGCTGTGTGTATTTTATAATTTCCTGTTAGTATAAGACGATTTTTTTTAATGCAAACTGCAAAAACAGTACACTAAGACTGATGTATACTAACCAATGTAATTATGATTAAGTGTGTCCTGTATACAGTTAGGATGCAGTATGGAATTGGGACACGCTGAAATTCAACTCAGTCCAGGCTCGTCATCACAGTCTTTACACAAGATTAATACAACAAACCACCTCCATTCAAAAAGCTCCTCATTAAAATGTTCAGCTGACAATCTGCCCTTGCCAAGTTCTCTTCTTGTGGGACCCCACACCAAACACACATAGGAAAACTCTGACAGCCTGTACTTATCTGTTGTTCAGAGTAGAATGAAAACATTCACATCTTATAAATCAGTAAAACGATGCACATCTTCAGTCTGACAGTCTCAATATTGGCCTCCAAAAACTACGTGTAAAAGAAAGAAACCAAAGTGCATCACTCACCGGCGTTGGAGATGCGTCTCCCTCTCTCCCAGTCCTGCTGCTCTCTGTCCAACTGCTCCTGCTGCTCCTTCTCTGCCTTCTCCCTCTCCATCAGCTCACGCTCGCTGCGCTCCTGCTGCTCCTGGCGCTCCCTCTCCGCCTGCGCCTCCCTCTCCTGACGCTCCCGTTCCTGACGTTCGCGCTCCTGTCGCTCCAGCATCTCTCGCTCCAGGCGCTCCCGCTCCTGACGCTCCCTCTCTTGACGCTCCCTCTCTTGACGTTCCCTCTCTTGACGCTCCCGCTCCTGACGCTCTCGCTCCTGATGCTCCCGCTCCATCTCCTTCTGCCTCTGCAGCTCCTGAAGCTGCCTGGGGGAGGAGAGGAGAGGAAACAAGAGAGGAGAGGGAACACAGGAGGAGAGGAAAGGAGGACAGAGGAGTAGAGAGGAGAGGGGAGAGGAGAGGAAACAGGAAAGGGGAGAAGAGGAGGAGAAAAGAAAGGAGAGGAGAGGAAACAAGAGAGGAGAGGAAACAGGAGAAGAAAGTAGGGGATAGGAGTGGAGAGGAGAGGAGACAGAAAAAGAAACAGACAGAAGAGGAGGAGAAAAGAAAGGAGAGGAGAGGAAACAGGAGAGGAGAGGAGGAGAAGGGAGAGGATAGAAAACAGGAGAGGAGAAGAGAGGAGAGGAGAGGAAAAGGAAACAGACGGGGAGAGGAGACATTAATGCAAAATCCTACACATGATCTTTTTAAAAGACCTCACCACCAATGCTTAAAAAAGGTTAAGTGAAAGATAACAGAGGGATAGACGTGGAGAAAATATTTTAATAAATACAAGCAGTAAATTAGTGCGGTGCGTGTCTTGACCACCCTCTGACCCACAGGCAATTACTGTTGTCATTACATAAGTTAAAGCTATTTTGGGCACATCAAAAACACACAGTGAGGACTGCCTGTGGTGAGAAGACTCCCTTGGCTGCACACTGCTGCGAAGAGCCAACAGTCTGTCTGACAGAAGAGACACAAGAAAAAAGCTGCTTAATACATTGATCTTTTTTTTTTCTTTATGGATGCAAAATCATTACACGCCATGTTAATGATTCTCCAGTAAGATGTGTTCAGGAGGCTTTTCCTGGAGGTATTGAACGCACACTGTGCCTGCAGTTCCAGGTTTCATCACTAGGTGTCAGCAGAAGGCAGCAGTGGAATGACTTGTGCATGTGCAGCAGCAGCGGTGAGGGGAAACAGGAATGGACCATGTGAGCAATGTGTATGTGTATGTGTGTGTGTGTGTGTGTGTGTGTGTGTGTGTGTGTGTGTGTGGGTATGCATGCATGTGAAAATGACAAAGTGTGTCAGAGAAAAGCAGCCATTTCCCATTTACTATATGTGACATGTGATGAAAGAACTATAGCGATCCCTGCGGGGAAACTGGGTGCTGTTTGTACAAGAATATCAAATAAGAACAAGACATAAAGAATAACTGCCAACAGACTATACCATGCAGAGAGTGACTGAGTGAACACAGACGTCTGTATTTTCTTCATTTAAAACATGAAATACATAGCAGAATAAAATGCTCGAGACACTAAAAACACAGCATATATATACAGGGTGTGTAAAAAACACAGTGTTCCATACTCACAGTAACAGGTATACAAGTGTCTTGTAGGTGTATAGATGGAAAGCTACGCAATCTGCCCTTCATCACAACAACTGACAGGTAGTGCGAAGGATTTTTATGAACGAATAAATTGTACAGAGAGGGTGTGTGTTTGTATGAAAGGGGGGAATATGAGAGAGAGCAAAATGTGAGGGGGAGAGCAGATGCAAACCGTGGGAGGTTGTCATCTGTCAGGTTCTCACACACACACTCACACACACACACACCGTTCCCAGCAAATCTGTCATTTCATTGGAAAGACTCAACTGTCTTGTCACATTCTATGATTTACTTGGTCATAAATTGCATTGGCTGTAAATGAACGAGTGTTACATTCATAAATTACACAAGCAGGGAGAGAGGTGGTGGGAACTGGAGCTAGATGCAAACGTGCACTTTCTGTTTTTGACACACACACACAAATACACACATGCACATCAGGTCGTCAGCCTTCACTCATCCTGCTCTGCTGACAGTTGACTCACAGCTAAAAGTCAATCATCAGCATGAATGTTGCTTAATGTAAACACTCACTCCCTTTTCTCCCATCTGCCCCGGTGACACACACAAACCAGACACCAGACACACGTCTCAAGGCGTGTTTGGACCAGCACACACACTGACTGATGTCATGTCGTCATTGTGTGTCCCAAGTTATGCTTTGGGAATAGCTCCAATGCATCTGTGAGAAACCTTCCTCCTTCCGCTGAGTCACCCAACAACAGACAGACATGTTCACTGCCACTGTCACCACGTCACATACACACGTGCACTTTGCAGGTAATGTCATTGTCCTTTTTCAAACTAAGGAAAGCAGGTGACTTAACTCACTGAGCACAGTTGGTTACACTAACAGTTACACTTGGCATGCTGATCTCTGAGACTGTTGAGAGCTGGCAATAGGCTGTGAAAATCAAACCATCGAGAGAGTTGGCACATATTGGGCCAACCTGTTCTCATTCCCAGGTAGTCAGATCTGATAAAAACATGCAAGGCACCCTTCGGCGTCTGTATGAAACATGCAGCGTTCTCCTTCTGTTAAACACGTTGCAACATGTGGTAAACATTGTGAAACAGTTATGGTTAGTTTTAGGCAACAAAACTAAATAGTTAGGTTTGGAAAAAACATCATGGAGTGGGTTAAAATGTGTTAGGGTTTTGGGTTGAACATGATGTAAATACATGACATGATGTGATGTAACTATAAGACATATGTAGACTATGTAATTATTATAAAGTTATGTTAAAATACCTCAAAGCGGATTTTTGGTTTCACACAGGATCCAAACATCTCCTGGATAAAAGTCCTAAAGTCCAGTACTAAATGGTTAGGTTAAGGAGAACCATCATGGTTTGGGTTAAAATAAATATGCAAGACTAACCGCTATTCAAAATCTTTTACTCCCTCTGTGATAAAAATACATTAAGTGAGACATGTTTTATGTAATCAACAGTCTAAAACATTATTTTCTGTCTCCGGTAGGTACCAGGCTGACAGCAAGAGGTGAAACCAAACTCTTGGGTTCCCGTCAGAGTCACATTAGTCTGAGCTGTCATAATGAAGTGAAAAATGTTTCATGGTTTGTATCAGGATGTCAAAAAATGTAAACATTATGACATGGTTAGAGGGAAAATTTGTCACCTTTTATGTGGATGTCCAATCAGTGCTGATGGTAAATGTAGTCCATTATAGTAATAAACTCCTCAGTGCATGCTACATTGAGTTAAGCAGCTACAATATCTGTTTCTACTCAATGCTGTGCTGCCATTTGATGCGACAGTGAAGTAGTTGGAAGGAAGAAGAACTACAGGCTATTTCAGCTTGAACAGGGAGCACTCTAGATGCCACTTGAAAACTAAACTTTTTCTCTTCACAAACTAGCTACATGTCCAATGGCAATGGCATCACAAAATAGGATACGATGGACGACGATACATTTTACAGTGGTGTTTTTTACAGTTTAGCTGACTTGAATATTCAAGCAAGAGTATGCAGCAAAAGAAAGAGAGGTTGGTGCCGCTGCTGTGCATTGTGAGCCGCTGAGTGTGAATGAAAGTTTTACTGCTTACTTAGACAGATATGTGCTGGAAACATACTTTAGGATCTTGAAGATACACTGAAAAGCCAACCAAGACCAGCAGAGCCGAGAGGGCAGATGACCATTGAGTACATTTGTCACCTAACACTACTGTATGCTATTTTGTTGAGATGCCTATTAGTATAATGCTGAGTGAAATTAAACTTTATTGTTATTGGTAAAAACAGAATAAGTGAAGCTGTGTTGTGCTGCCACTGGCAGTCTGGAAAAAAAGAAAGAGTTGTTGTCACCTTGGTTCACGGTGGTTCGGAATACGGAGCCTGTGTCTTTATATTTTATCTTCTCCAACAGCAGGCTACACTATGTTTTGGCCGGGAATCAGTAGCTTGTGTACAATGCATTCTGGTACATGTGCTGGCACGGCTCTGCAAGCAGGAGAACTCAGCTTCTCCATCTATAACACACACTGAGCAATTTGTTGCTTTAACTGCCTACATTTACCATCAACACTGATTGGACTTTCACGTAAAACGTAGTGAATTTTTCCTTTATTGAAGAAACTCTGAACAAAGGCGGTGACATATCTGCAAAATCAGTCATTAAATATGCAATCTTGGAACCCATCAGCTTTGGTCTGATGACAATAAAGCTTCTGGGGGCAATGGCCAATATTTTGGGGGTTCTGGTGATGTCAGCGGAGATGCAGGCCAAAACTTCCTCTTCTGCGCCAATCATTGTTTAAAGCTCGATTAGCAACTAGAGACAGGTCCAGACAGTATTTTAGCTAATCTCTATAAACAGCTATCTGCTTATGAACACAGATAAATAAATAAAAAGCTTAATCGCTGTCAGACGATAGCCAATGGGTTTTAAAATAGCATTTTGGCCAATGCGTTCTGCCTCTTTTGCTCTCCACATGGATTGTACAGGCAGATGAAGCCAACTCAAACATGACTGGTCAATACTACTCGATCTACAAGTGCTTCTGATATCCAGATCTTGGGAACATTAAACTTGTCACACCAAGTCTTTCTCTCTGTCCCGCCTTACACACCTCCACCCAGTGGAAAGGATATAATCAGGAAATCTACCTAATGCTGTGCTTGGCCCCATTATGACTGATCGAAATGATGAGTAGCACCAAAGCTACCATTCCTAAAACCCGTAGTGACACAGCTGCAGAGACCTCAGGGACTCAGCTCCACCTATCAGCTCCACAGGATTATCCTTATGCAATGCAAAGGTGTGAAGGAGATTTCAGAGGATTCTCCCTTTATGTCTGCTACACCTCCATCTCCCTTACTCCCATATCCTTTCAATACAAGAGCAGTCTGTCTTGTTTCATCTTCCACACAGAGAGACAGAGAACGGAAAGACAGATAAACTTCAACATCACACACATCGTGGCACCATCGGGGCCCAATATACATGCATGACTGCTCCTTCACGCACACACACGTACATCAACTGTCCCAGTTCTCACGGTGTCTCAGTGGTCCATTGATGTAATTACAGAAACACAGGGGTAAGCTGGATTTACGGCCGATGGAAGCATTGCAGGGTCGCGTCTCTGAGGAATCCACAGTCTCTTCTGGGGGGCTTCCCTCATCTACACTAATGTGTTATTTTCTCTCATGGCAAATGAGTCCCAATGGGATCCTCCGCACTGTAAAAGCAGCTTCATGATTAAATACAGCTCATGATGTAATGGTGTGACAGTAGTAAAATCAGTCTAATCAGGCAGATCAGAGGGGGGTTCCACATTTTAGATTCATGTTGCTCTTTTCTATGCAAAGATGGCTAAACATGCCAACAGCCAGCAGCCAAATGCTGGCAGGATGTGGCTGGTGCAGCTGGTGCAATTTGTCTACCAGCAACATTGGCAGGTGAGCGCCATCTTTTCTGTTCAAAACCCATATGTGATTCGTTAAGCAGTGAGAGAAATTACTCCGCTATAGTGTCTGCTGGATGAAAAGGGAGTTTGCTGTTCTGATTAGCGAGGCAGCTGTTGTCTAAATGGGGTTAAATGGCTGAAAACACATCCTTATTATCAGCATGCCAAGTGGCAGTCAAGTAACTAAGGCAGCGGAGGGTAAAGTCTCTCACACACAGGTGTCTTATATCCATCAGTACATTCATTTCACTTCATAATACATCAGACTTCTTTTTTAGAAAGTTAACTTTAGAAAAACTAAGTATAAGTGGTTGACTGGCAAGAAGACACACACACACACACACACTCATACAAAATAGGACTTGGACAGAGGGTCACGGGGGTGGGGGGGCTGGTGGTGATGCAACCTACAGGCAACATACATTTCTCATTTACTCAGAGCCAAGTACAGAGGAGCTTCAGCTGTCAGGACTCTATATCGACAGCTTTAGGGTCTCAACCAGTGCTTCAACATCATCATTAAATGGCCATAGTGCAGTAAAGTTCATTCTCACACGAGGAAGGGCTGAAGCAAATCGTCTTGACAATTGTGGTAATAAAATAATGAGTGTCTCCCCACATAAAATATTCATCCATTCCCAGTGTCTCTTATTCAGCACTGGCAACAGCATTAAAGAGGACATATTATGCTAATTTTTAGGTTCATACTTGTATTTTGGGTGTCTAATAGGACATGAAATGCTCCATTTTAGTTCCTGTCTCTTAAACCCCCCTCCTGAAAAAGCCAAGTTCGCTCTGACTAGTCAGCGTTTCATCATCCTCTGTAACTCAGCATCTCTACACTGTAATTGCAGCCAGTAAATAACTGTAACTGAGTATAGTGGCACTTTTTACCATTAAAAAACAACAATAAAAGCATCCAAACCAAAACCTTCACAACTGGACATGTTCCAACAGAAATTAGATTAACCAATTCGGCAACAAAGGTTACATGTATCCCCAATGTTAGCATGTGGCTACATGTAGCAATGTAGGCTACGTAATGTAAGCACTTGCGGTGGTGTGTCTGGAGCAGGTGACCATGTAAAGAAGTGCGCCACGAGCTGAAGTCAGTTTGTCTTGAGAGTAGAAAAAAAGACTGAAACTGAGTTCAGTACAGTCTGAAGCCAGAGGTTTTTGCTCACAGGGATTACTTTTACATAGGTTTACCTAATAATTTGAAACATTGGTCCTTTTTCACAGGAACATCTTACATTATAACATTATATATATGACAGAAAATAAGGAAAAGCATAATGGGTCCCCTTTAAGGATAAGTAGTGAAGTCTGGATTTGTTTCAATAATGTTTTTAAAGAATCAATATTGCTCAGAAAACCCCTCTACTCACCAAATGTTGTATACGCTTGTCTTCCCATGTCTCTGGTTGGGTAAGGTAAGATAAGGTTCCTAGGACAGGAACAGCTGATTGGATTTGGAATCTATTCTTCCTGCCATTTCATTTTAAAACAACAGATGCAGAGGCCTAATTTGAAATCTTAATGGCCCATTTTGTGGGGCTATAAAATAATGAGGTGATGGGTCTCCTGTCTTTGGGTATTACATAAATTTCAGCATTGGTGGAGGGCTGCATGCAACTGTTAAAGTGGGCTCCAAAGACCTATAGGGATTAAGGGGTCCACAGAATGATTAGGAACAGGTGAATTTTACTATTATCTACCAAAGACAGTTCCAATTTCAATCAAATCAGTTTTAATATTTGCAAGCTAAGAGTTTTTTTGGACTAGACATTAGTGTGTCTGGAGAGCAAACTGCTGTGTCAGGAAAATGCAGAATTTGAAGCTACTGTGGAGAAAAACCCATTGACATTTGCAGGGTATGAAACTTAACAGCTTGGCCCTTTGTGTCTGATTCTGACACACAAGGTACCCTTTAGCATCTGTATGTGAAACGTCGGGGTTGCAACTAACTCCAATGTGCAGCAAGATTAGATGCTCAGAGCAACTAATGTAGTATACAGATTAAAAAAGTCTACAAAAGGAGGCAGTCAGGGTGGTGGATGGGTCAAACACCACAGGACTTTCACTCAGGACACCGCTGCCAGTTTTTTTCAAACAAACTTACTTTAATCCATCCATGATGGTTTTTTTTTTACCTAAACCTAACCAAGTAATAATGTTGCATAAACCTAAAATAGTTGCCAAAGCCAACTTTTCCGCAACATGGATCTTTATTTTATAAAAGAAGCTGTTTCGTGTAACAAGTGGACACTGACAGGTAACAAGCAGAAATCTCTATGTTCAAAACTGCTGGTCATATTTTGAAGCATAGGGCTACTGACCAAACTGCTGTATTTAATGAGCTGGGAGTGAGGACATGTTGTGGAGGACTTAGTGTCTGAGTGTCACCAGTACCAGATCTGGTTGCTTTGCTGTTCAGGGTAAGGGTTAGGGTTAGGGTTAGGAGTTAGGAGTTTCCTGTTCAGCATCCTGCACTGGGACATTTCTACAGGACACACCTGTTACCTTTCAGTCTCTATAACATCTAAGCTACCATGTCCTCTGTTTCCAGAGGGACTTTTGCTGTAGGAGCCAATTCCGACAATGAAAAGTCAACTATCAGAGTCAGCGTAATTTGTCTTGTGCGTCGCCTCATTCTTTCTCATTACACCCGTTGGAGAGAGGGTGTACTTGCTGAATCTGTCCTAATTAGAGCAGAGAGGCAACCTCAGCTGTACTGATGTCTAGTTGCACTGCTGTTTCCTTTGTTGTGGTTAAATGCTTGTGGTAGCGTTGATGAATGTCTTCTAGCTTCGAGGCTTTTTAAACTCTTGACTGTTGGCCAAATTTGTGCTGAAAGGACAATAGAGTTGTGAATGACTTGCTTTAGGATTTCTGCTAGAATAAACAGTCTTCAGGGCTGGTTGCTGCACACACACACACACACACACACACACACACCTCACCATGTCATTTATGGAGTAACATACAGACACAGCATTCCCCTAAGCAAGAGATCATGACATTCCTAAACAATGTGAACACACACTTAAAATAACCTGTCTGGAGAGAAGTGTTTAAGGTGTCTGAGTGAGTGTTGATACAGTTTGTAAATGTCTTTGTTTGGCCCCGGGTGCTAACTGGCACTGACTCTTATCCCCCCCTTAGACACCACGTTACATTAACATCTTCATATCTGTCTATATGTGTTACATTATCTCACATATTTTGGATTATTATCCCTCTACAGTGCACATAGTCTCTCTACTGTGGAATTTTGCACATCCTCTAATCAATACGTTTGCACATCCTGCACAAAACTGTACAGCTGTCTCATTTTAAAACATTTATATTGTACATATTTTTCACATTATTTTGTCACATTTTATGGTCATTTTTCTAGCCATTTTTTTCCTTTTATTTCTTCTTACTATGTTTGTTTTATGGCACCAAACACAGCGCAAATTCTTGTATGAGAAAACTTACTTGTTTCTGATGATCGTGTGTGTGAATACATCTGGTGCATGTCTGTGTTTGTGTGTGTGGAGGTGAACATGGAGACAACTCAGTGAGCCTGTTGGTCCTCAACAGTAGGGACAGGGCAGTGAAACTAAAGCTGATTAAACCTTTATTTACAGCAGCTATATTGACTTGTCGGTCACAGTTGTAATTGCTGCATTGCATTGCAACAATTGTTGGAAGGGAGCCATTGTTAATGTTATTACATCCTGTATTTCCTACTACAGTATGACAAAGTGTATCAGGTCTGATATTCTGACTTCTGGTAAGAGTGCTCTGATCAAGACTCAGAATATCAAGATGTATATAGAAAGCAAAACAAAGACTAAGAAAAGTACAACATGGACTTTTGAGGGAGAAGAAAAAAAGGGGACAGTCACAGTCTGTAAAATTGACAATATTTTTAAAAAGCCAATTTTGAACTAAACTGTCAATGTACAGTAGCAGAAGAACCTTCTGAGTCCTCTGTGTTCAAAGCAGAGCATAAAGGCATTTTTCTTTCTGCATTTGGGAAAGACAAAAAACAAGGATCATGGGTAAAAAGAACAATACAGTTCATGCTCTTGAAAATGATAAAATTCATTTTGGCTCATTTTGTTGCTCATTTATAGAATGTTGTTACAGTCATAATTAGAGTTACCACCCCTTACAGTTTATATATATGTCTGTGAAAACACAGATGCTTCATACACATCTTCCCAATGGCAGCTCAGAAGATCTACACAATCAGCAAAGGTGGACAGCCAAAATTTGTGTCACCAATTCAGTATCTGACCAAATGTTTTCCCTTCTGTTCTTGAGTCATGACACTGAGTTTTGGCCAGAAAAGTGTTTTAGCAAAACATTTTGATATCACAGTGAAGTCGTCCTTTGACCTTCTGGACATGCAATATACAGTACTCACAAAAGTTAGGGATATTCGGCTTTCAGTTGAAATTTCAGAATGCACCTAAAATGCACTATAACCTTTACAGGTGAACCTAATTTGACCATTTGACCTTCTCTAAACTTTTGAATGCACATGTCCGTCTGTTCAATGCTGCAGTACTTACTGCATAACATGCTGTTCTCTAACAAGGTGATTAACGGCAAAAATCACAACAAGTGTCTGATCCATGAATCGACCACTAAATGTTCTGATTCAATGACAATCTGTATTTAAACAGTCCTCTTCATCATGCTGTTCACATTTTGACATCTTGAGACCAAGACGACACCGAATAATGAAGAAGGTAACATCGCATGTTTCTACCTAAATGCCCTACTATCAAGATATAATATCACTGTGGCTTCAACTTTTTACATTTCCCAGAAATTTCACCCGAAAGTCAAATATCCCTAACTTTTTGTGAGTAGTGTATATATTGTACATCTTATTAGACATTTGTGTGAAATGTTGTCATAATTAGCCGAAGAATTCTTGACTTATGGCCAAAAACATGTGATGAGGTCACACTGACCTTGACCTTTGACAACGAAATTCTAACCAGTGTATCATTCAGTCCAAGTGATTGTTTGTGCCAAATCTGAAGGAATTCCCTTGCAGTGTTATTGAGATATACAGTTCACAAGAAAGAGACAGACGAGGTAAGAGCTACCTTGACCTTTGACCTATAACCACCAAATTGTAATCAGTTTATCATTGAGTCCAAGTCAAAATTTGTGCCAAATTTGAAGAAATTCCCTCAGGCGTATTTGAGGAATTGCCTTCGCAAGAATGGGACAGACGGATTGATGGACGAACAACCTGAAAACAAAATGCCTCGGGCCACAGCTATTGCCAGCACTAAGGCATAAATATGCAAACAATATCAGAGTCAGGCAAAGTGATTCCTGAGGGGGAATGACATCAAAAGTTCAAGAGCCACTGAAAAGGGACGGTGTACCAGGGGCATCCATGAAAGCTTGTTAAGTGATACTCACAGTTTGGCCCAAGTACAGAAAAATACTCTTTTTCTGACTGGAAGGTGACAGCACAACACAGGAACAGTGAACTTAACTGTTTTTACACTTAAAATGGTGAAAGGATGATTAAAACACACTGAGAATACACTGAGAATATGGATGTGAAGAGGTCGAGATTTTCTCTTGACCTTTTTTGCACCATTGGAATGAACAGTGAATGGCAAACTAGAGACTTTTTACAGTCATCTTCTTGTCTACAGGCAAACAGATCAACAAATATCACTTTCACAGTCAACAATGTAACTATGAACTACAGGTAATGGGCATTGTTTCATGTATCTTGTAACTTCAAGGTGACCAATGCAGTGACTCCCACATGAAACTCCCCCTCCGTCTGCATTGTCTACATATTTCCTGCCTCTGATGGGTGAACCTAAGACAGGTTTCTCTTCCCTCCACGTCTCTCTCTGCCTTGCAGGGAAACGTTACAGGATTCAAAGCTGTGAAAAGCCTCCTGCACGGTTAAACTGGCGTCTCACTTGCCTCCTGACAAGAGTTGCCAGGGAAACCGTTGCTAAGGGAGCGTGGGCGGTGGCACGGCCTGAATCCCCACACGCACATAGACATTAGTACACATGCACACATATATTCCTTTCCTCTTTACATCAACTTACTATGACTGAGTTGGAGACACTCAGAGGCAAAGTCAGAGAGGATTTGGGGCAATACTGGAAACATCAAATGGCTCATTGTCAAAACTAAGAGCCAAGACACATGGAGGAGGCGAGCTGAAACGACAGAATGCGAATAACATTACAATAGGATCTGCAGTTGAAGATCAAAGACTTGCAAAGACCCTCAATACCATTTCATTGTTTCAGTTTAATAGTTAGGAGTGTATTCATTAGCAACAGAAATTCTTACAAAACTGCAGACTCTGCAGTGGAGATAAACCTAATGGATTTATCAAACCAAGCAGGGTAAGAAATCAGCACTCACCACTCACTAAATCCTAGAAACTGTTGGCGGTGGACATGTTTGCTTAGGTTAGCATATGACTGGACAGAGCTACACATGTGAAAGTCGCTCACACCTGCTACATAAAAACAACGCTATAAGCTGTAGAATCATATTTGTTTTGATTGACAGTTGAATTTCTAGGAATTCTAACCAACAACCATCAATAAACAGACGCACACACACACCGCAGGCTAATGCCCACTCCCTACTGTACCAACGTCACTTACTACCTCACATAACAACTTCACCTGAAGGAATAACTCGTAGCAAGTGTATGACAGAGTGCGAGAGAGGGTGACGGTGGACGAGCTCAGAGGAGACAGGTGTTGGTGATCGGAGCAGAGGAGAAAATGAAACGACACAGAAGGTGAGAATGTAGTCTGGTCAGTTGGAAATATACATCCTCAGGGACAGTCTTGTCGGACAGGTGTCTATATTACAGTCACAGCCTGGAGACACTTCCATGCTGCTCTGTGCGCTGCCATCATCAACCTACCGCTGATTCGTCAACCAGCTGTGACACTGTAACAGAGCTCCTGATGACGCACACCGTGTTCTCTTTGCTCCTGTCACTCTACCTGCAATTCATGACAACTTGCTGCTTATAACACGCCCATCATATATGTTTCATGCTTCTTGGTTAAAGAACAGACATATACTAGTGATTTTTGTGTGTAATGTTGGATTATTAACATCCACTGATGTTAATAATACTGACAATGATGGTATTAACATAGTTATGTTTAGCAGATATGTGGTTTAGCGTGATAGCATGCTAATTTTTGCTACTTAGCACAACAAAGTACAGCCGAGGCTGATGAGAGTGTCTTTATATCAGCAGATATTAGTCCTCAACCACTAGGAAAACTACCAAAGAATCCCCCTCACTGTTGGTCAGTTGTATTTTGTTAACATCAGGGTAGTCAGAACATCATCAGGTAAGAACAAAATTAATGAAGTGAGTACGAGTGACCAACAAGGATTCTTTGATTTCTTTACAAAAATGACACATCACAGGATATCCAAAAACGTCATCTTTAAAAGTTCTCACAATACTATTTTTAGCTGTAGGTCATTGTTCAGGTTAATACATCTATAATTCTATCATGATTCATGTTGTATGTAGACTGTGCTGGTGCACACACTGGTTTAACAATTTTCAGGACACTCAAGAGATGTGATTCACATTGACATTTCAATATCTGACGCAAAAAAACACATTTCATACAGGGAGAATAACTATTATTAAATTATGAAAAAAAAAAACAGCCAGT
>JAPZEB010000010.1:3650039-3667616 GCA_029783705.1 Chaetodon striatus
GCTCTCACACCCGGCTGATATTGGCCTCTGTATCAGCGGATGACCTCAGTCACTGATCCACTCGCTGCCTGTCTGTCATCCGCTGCTAAATATGGAGTCGTGACCGGAACCGAGGGGAGGGGAGGTGAGGAGGAGAAGAAAGACAAATGAAGCTAGACGGAGACAAAAGGGTGAAAGCGAGAAAGCAGGAGGAGGGGAGAGAAAAAGAAAGACATGGTGAAGAAAGGGAGGGGAGAGCTGGCAGCTAGATCCATCAGGCTCTCACAGACCTACAGAGTCTGTAAAAATTCTGGCAGATCCGAGTTCACCTCAAATGCATTGACTCACACCCGAAGAATGCTTTACTACTACACACTGTGTGTGTGTGTGTGTGTGTGTGTGAGGGGGGGGGGGGACAGAGAAAGATAGAGAGAAACAGAGCAGAAAGACTGCCTGTCTGAAGCAAGTCAGAATGAACATGTTGTGTTTTAGAATAATTCATTTTTTAGCATCACTTAATGCTGGTAATGTTAGTGACCAAACCAAACAAACACAGATGACTCACCTCACTCAGAGTCTTAGTTAAATATTATTAAAACCCTAATTTCATGAATATAGTGTTACATTACTGGTGCTTTGGTGCTGGTATTTTAACCCTCACATGACCAACTTATGTTGTCCATTGAATTCTCACAAATCATGAACACGGATACTTTTCCATCTCTATCATCTATCCCAGCTAATGTGAACACTACACAGTTAACTGTTGAGTAGTGAATGAGTGAATGCTGTAGTGACATCAGACACAGCCAAAGCTAATTTGCAAATTTAAAAAATAAACGGATATTTATATATGGGGACCACATTTTATGAAAGTCTCTCCTAGAAGATGCTCATGGTGCTGCACTTGTTTGTTCACATGAAAATCGACAGAAATAGCTATACCAAGAACAAAAAAGAGCTCGACAGTGAGCCTTGGTCCTTTCTCGCTCAGCTGGCCAATCAAGGCAAGAAGCAGGTATGGACATTGGTTACGGAAATGGTCAGACAGAGACCCCCTACTTCTGCCTCAGAACAGTGGGGCTATTGGTCCATTCTCAGGAAACATTGAAATGTTAAAAGACCACTGTTTAAACATCCATCAAAATGCCCTCTCGTGGTTCAAAATGGTACCAAAATGAAAGTTGTGCAAATGTTTATGAGGTTACCTGGCCATCAGCTGGACATCTTTCCTGAGCATCCAAGCAAAATAAAAATATGATGTTAACACATCAAGTGAGTCTAAAAACGGTGAGCCAGCATTGACTAACACAGGACACAAACCTGGGTCTCCTAAGTAAAAGCCCTGTGCTTGACGCAGTCACCCACCAGGACTCCTTCTCATCATGGACTTTGTTGCTCTTTATACAACGTCATCTGACTTTCTGGCAGAAAGACCAAAAGGAAAGTTTCTTCTATGTGTGAACAAAGACTGCTTTAATAAAAACTTTGGGGTATTACAAGCCACAGGGTGGTATTTCAAAAAAGGAAACAAATAAAGATGCATTTGCTCTTTCAGAGCAACAACGCTATCAATATTTCCTGCTTTATTAGAGGGTCTGAATGGATTATTACTGGACATGGAAACAACATCATCATCTGGCTGGCTGCCTCATGCAGTTTTTGGTGTCTGACCAGGACCATTTTTGGACAAGGACATGACGCCAGTGTCCGCAGTATGTTTCGTGGTTTAACTCATCACTCCACAAATGTTAAATAGATGTTTGGCTGGATTGGGATCTGGATATGATTATCAACAAAGCCTTCAGTAAGCCTCCCTGCCATGTAAGGGAGCATCTGCATTCATCATGTTTCTCCTTTAATTCGTTTGTATATGGTGGACACTGATGTTTTGCCAGAGTTACGGTGTCCCACCCGTTGCCATTTATGACATTACAATGTGGTGTACAGCAGCTGCCCTTTCTCTGAACTGGTTACCGAAGCAGTCATCATTGTTTGGCTCATGTATGTGATACTAAATTTAGATGTTTACATCTCTGTGTGTGGTCATGTTTGTGGCGAACATAGCTCATGTCTGTATGTGAGGGTGCGTGCGGGCAATTCATTCTGATGAAATCCTTCAACAAGCGTTCTGGTGAACAGGTTTTAAACCTTGGCCAACAGCTGGGCCCCATTAATACAGCTCTGTGTGTATGTATGCAAGTATGTGTGTGATGTGTTTTCTAGCCGTTCCAGAGCCTCATTATTACCTGAGGGAAAGAGTGGCCTTGTATGGGGAAGAAAAACAACTGGGAGTATGCAAGGTTTTGTCTGAGTGAATGTGTGTGAGAGTCTGTGTAAGACACTGAGAGACTCGTGGTGAACAAGAAGAGAATGGAGACAGAAATGGAAGAAACAATGGTGCCTCACAAAGTGATGACACTTTCCATTGTTCCCAATGTTAGATATTTACATGATCTTTGTGTTTGTGTGATCTTACCTTCTCTGCAGGTCCATCTCCTCTGGAGTGGGGCCATTCTGAACCTGGGGGCCCTGTCTGGGCAATGTGGGGCCTGTAGAGGGCGACACACACACACAGAGACAGCTCCTGTTAGACATTCAGCTGACATCCTCATTATGACTGACACGTAACTTCTCATGTACTATTTCAATCAAACCATGGATGTACAGGCGAAAACACGAAACAAAAAACAAACAAATTTCAAATGTGCTTTATATTTTGCAACAAGACACTTACAGAGTGTTATCAAACCTATTAAAAGATAAAGTTATATCAAGCCACTGGTGCAGGGAGCTCTATAAAAGAGTCCCAACAGTTCAGGGGGAAACAGGGAGATACTGTGTGTTGTCATGGCAACACAGTGTTTGGCAAAAGACCTGCAGGGTATTTAGCTTCTGTAGATCTCAGCTGCAAAGGGTTGCAGAGAGGTCACCTGTTGTCAAACAGTCAATATGATGGAGCATGTTTGTTAAAGGAACAGTTTACCTCTAAATTAAAAGCACATTTTTCCTCTTACCTGTAGTGCTATTTATCAGGGTAAATTATTTTGGTGTGAGTTGCAGAGTGTTGGAGATATCAGCCGTAGAGATGTCTTCTCTCCAATATAATGGAACTAGAAAGCACTCGGCTTGTGGTACTCAAAGTGCCACAAAACACATTTGAAGAGCTCAAAAGCAATGTCTCTTTCTAAAAAATAGTGACCAGGTTACTAATGATAGGTCACAGACTTTAATGTGAGCATTTTTAGTAGAGCAGTGGATGAATGCTTATGGTCCTTTGTGCTCCACAAGCTGAGTGTCATCTAGTTCCATTATATTGGAGAGAAGGCAGACATCTCTATAGCTGATATCTCCACCACTTGGCCACTCATACCTAAACGTTCTTGCTCACTGGAAAGGAAAACAGTAGCGACTGCAGCTATAGCTAGGAACTCTGACACATTGTATCTTTAACTGGGTAGTTACTGTACAATTATTTGCGATAGTTATAAAGGTATTCAAGCGCTTTTCATGACTGAAAGTAGCATGCCACATTGAAAATAAATACCCCCTTCAATATGTGTCCAAGTATTCGCAGTATAACACCTTGTGGTAGTTCAGACCAGCAGAGATTACTATGTGGTCACCCTCATATAGGGTCCAAACATATAGGATTTTAACATTAAGCAGGCCATATAATCATTCCCTCTGCATACACCGCAGACTGAACTCCCTCCCTTTCCTCCCCCTGCATTAGCATGCAGATGGAAGTGAATGCAGAATGTTTCTCTCTCAGATGTTTTGTATGTCAGACTGTGTTGTGGGGGTTGTGAGCTCAGGGACAGTCTGTGTCAAGCTTGGTCAAATTAGTTTCTGGAGCAGCACAGGAGTGCAGACACCACCAAACTCCAAAATGTGTCCAAACTGAGTGTCTGACTGAGAGGAATTAAAAGTACTCACTGTGAAGAATAATTCCTTGCCAAAGTACTGATGCGTTAAAGGAGGGATAGTTCAGATTTTTTGAAGTGGGGTTATATAAGGTACTCTCCTACAGTCAGTGTGTTATATAGAGTAGATAGCCGGCTGTGGCTGGTGTCGACTACCACAACATCAGCAGCAAACTGTATTTAAGCCACCCAAAAAAGGCCCACCTAAAAAGATCTAGATCAGTTTATCAGTTTAGAATATTTTAATCCATTTACCTTTCCATCAGACAGCCCTTTACAGTGGGTAACTGAGCTGAGATGGAAACCTATCTTCTCAAAGCCGGACTCCATTGACAAAACAGCAACACAGAAGCTGCTGGTCTACCACTGCCTCAGTCAATTAGTTTGCTTGTGTCATTGTGTGACTTTGGCGTTTTAAAGCATTGACTGGATTCAACAATGTCACAAAATAAGACAAACAAACTAAACAATCGAGTTGGGGGTCGTGTCGCAGCCCCTGTGTTTAGTGAGGTAAAATGACTGTTTTTGTCAATGGAGGCTTTGAAGAGAGCATAAAGGCATAGAGTGGCTAAAATGCATTTTGTTTCTGCCCCTGTCCACAGCAATACATTGTTTACATTGTCTGTCTGCTTCTCCAAACTGGTAGCATGCCATCCGCCATCTACTGTTGGTAACACACTGACTATGGATAAGCACCTCATACAACCCTGCATCAAAAAATGCTAACTATCCTTTTAATATACGGGCAATATATCTATGCTGTGTTTTAAACAGCTAAAAGGATTAGTTGATCAAATGATTAGTCAGTCAACAGAAAGGTAATCAGCAACTTCTTTGATAACTGATTAGTTGTCGCAGTTAAAATGCCATCATCATCGTTCAATGAACAAAAAGATCTAAAAATGTCAAAGGATACTCACACATCTACAAGGAGGGACTAGATTCTTACTAGAGTTGATTAGAGTTTGAAAATGAATCAATGAAAATTACCTGGTACTACAGGTGGTAGAGTTTTGCAAATAGACAGACCAACAGAGACAGGATGGAGTCATAATGAGGGTCTAAACTAAAGCATCAACACAAACGCAAAGACAGCTCTCTGTGCTTCTATCTGCTTTTCATCCCGCACAAGAGTTTGTAATAACCTATTAGCCTATAACTGAGCAGCTGGTATTGCAAAAAGGAAATGACAAACATGAATGCCCCAAAAGGTCAAATGAGACCAGGTACACATTTTTGTGAAAGAAGCACAGTTTCTGCAACTGTGAAACACTGTCAACACTCACTGACGTACCCTCGGTAGCCTTTGGCACAAGAACAAGAGACACCCAGGCATCACTGTCTAATTTACACTTGCTAATGAGCTGCATTTTCTGCAAAACCTGCGCAAGGCCAGATGGACCAACATGGTGCTCCTTTTCCCTCTGTGTACCAAACACACGCACAAACATTGGATCTGGATGGAGCTGAAAAGGGAGCAGATTTGACTGCAATTAGTATTCAGCCAAGTCTGAAGGGACAGACAGAAAGACAGAGATGAAACAGGCGGAATCTGGGCTGCAACCAGGCTGACGACTGTTTCTGAACACCAACGTGCTCACACACTGACCCCACTTAACACTATGACCGTCGTTGGTGTTGGCATTAACTACTTTGCACAAGAGAAAAAAAATAGGGTTTGCCACGTCTGAGTCAATACAGTTCTAACAGTTGTCTGTTATTGTTTTTTTTATGAAGACCTTTGGATCCTCAGTGGAAACACATTTCTGCAGCCAGAAAATGTGTAAAATATTCCCTGATCAATTTGCCATTGGATTGTTATCGGCCAGTATCCGTTCTAAATAGTTTGATTAGTGGTCTCTATAAAGGCCGAACAGAAGAGCTGATCAGATGATACAAAACGTAAGACCATTTCTCTATGCGCCAATACAATGACTTAACTGGTCTTGCAGTTTTACCAGGTGCCCAAAATAGCCAATGGATTTGTAACTTGCTGTATGTATTTCAAGTAAATCTCAAAATTTCAACACTGAGAACCTGATCAGACCTTTGCAGATTAGTCACGCCAAGGAATATGACGAGATATCTAGACTAGCGGGCACTAAGGCAGAGATAGAGTAGGATCGTTCAAAACAATCATCACTCACTCAAACTGTCTGTAACAGAGACATTGCAAAGACATCAACCCTACAACAAGGACAGCAAGTTAAGAATACCTGAATAAATAAATAATGCTACACAATAAACAAAAGGCTTCAAATAGAACCCGTGACTGGTGATAGGTGTCAGCCGATACTGCTTCCAGAAATCGGTGACGGGTTCCAAATATCCTGACTGGAGCACCCTTACAAAATAAGACACACAAGAAGACATGATGCAGAATTTTCTAAAACCAGATGAAACCAGTTAAAACCCTGACATCATAGAACACATGTGTGCAAAAAAAGCAAAGATAAACACAAAGTCATCTGAGATGGAAACAGAAGCACACAAACAAGCCTTGTGTAGTCCTTGGCTAGTAATGACTAAGCACTGACGAATGACGAGTTACTGGAAACCAGTCTACTGGCCACCACTGGTGTCAGCGCAGAGAATCCTGTCTGATGAGTCAGCACGGTGCCAACAATCACCATTAACAGATCAGTAAGCTTACTGGCATCAAGGCCATGACTGTTTGTTTTTTTTACTGATATCTTGCAACAAGAGTGTGAAAGTATTTGATCAGACATGGTTTATTGACTAAAATATCTTGTACCTTGTGTTTCTTTTCTTTTCCTCGCTGATGAATAAAAGAAGTCTTTCTCTGGCATTTTGGTGTTTTAGTGTAATGTGGGCAGACTAACCTGACAGCATGTTGGTAAACTAATCCTGGCCTTACACCAAATGACTGTTCCAAGTGATTTCACAGGGGCAGATGCACTTCAGAATAAAATCATGAGAGTTTTGCTAGAGCTGTGGTGCACTCTCATGATCTCAACTGCTTGGTGTAAGGTGGTCATAAAACTCAGTCTGAGCTGTCTTGAGTCTTTTTCTTGTCTTGACGTTCTGATAATATCAAGGATGTTTAAGTTTTAAGTTTTGGCTCGAAGACTCGTTAGCGAAGTTTAATGAAAAAAACATTGCCAACAACCAATAGCCATGCTCTCTCTAGCAGTAAACTGGGTAGACAGTAAACATGGAGGGGACTCCAGGGAGGCATAAGAATGTGAGCAAGTCTTGGTTCTCCTGTTTTGTGGAAAAGGAAGAGAAACTGGTGGAGTAGTGGAGCGAACAAGAGTTGCTTTTAATTTAGCTTGTATCTGATCTACCAACCAGCACCTATTTTAGTGAGATATCTTTATTAATTAACGGAGGCTGGTCGCCAGTTGAGGCAACAAAATCCCAATTGTGAAGTTTGTACACAAATACAGTTTATCTTTATGGATTATAGTGATGCCAAATAGAGTTGCAGCTATACACCAGTTTTAAGGTATTCCATGATATTTAAGTTGACGGTTATCATATCTTGAACATTTACTTATCTACGATATTGAAAAAGACTTTTTAAACATACTCCCATAAACAAAATGGTTTCAAGTTTCAATTATAGTAATAAAACATTGTTCAACTAAAGATGACCCTTCTATTTTCAATCCTTTAGGGGTCATTCTGACTGACAAGTGCGATATTTTGTGAGACAATAATCATACTGTGAAAATCTAACCCTAATGGCAGATTGAAAACAATATTTTCGAAATATGACCCCTTTAATCTTGTATTTCTAATGTGTGTTTAAGTGTTTTGGTGGACACGTGAAGAGTAGCTAATATGTCACTTTTCTTAAAGGGAGTTTGGTGTAATATTTACCACCAGTACCAGGATAATAATCTTAAAAGGAACCTAGTTGCAGTCTTGCAAATAGTGACCCTGCAAGATCCCCTGTCTTTGTAAAATCTGATAGCATGTGACTTAAAACTCACAATGCCTTAAGGTGTGAGAGAGAGTCATTGGAAGACTTTTCAAAGTCTCTCAATATATGATGGCATAAATATGTCTGTGACTCCAATATTTACATAAGCTCTTTTTATTTTTAAGCCTGAGCAGCAAACATCTGCAGGGGAGGCTGAGGATCAATGGAGTGTTCAGAAGGTACAGCCCTATGCGTGTGTGGGTGAGTGTGTGTAGACTGGAAACCATTCAGTGAGGGTGTGACTCACCAACACCATTTAAGGTGTCTGTAATAAGGCCTGGGTTTTGTATCTCCCTTTGTGATTTCCTTTGAGGTGAATTCATATAAAAGTGGAATATTTTAATACAGACACGATGACTAATACCCAGTGGACATGACGAAGTGTCTCAGTTCTACACAGTCCAGACTTAATCTGTTCTAGCTAGAAGAGAAACTACTTATACAGCTCAAATATCACATCGTCCACTGTGTTTTTTCTGGACCACATTTATGTGCTAATAGTAAAGGTAACTCACACTATTTAATCTTGGGACAGATGTGCTAATTTTAGTGCCAAAATCTGTTTGCTGTCAGTCCTATCACACTGACAAAATCTAATATCCTCTCTAAAACATGTTGCTGTGATGGTCTCTGAATTGCCAGAAATAGAACTAATCACACACCTGTCAGGAGATGAATGTTTTTGGAAAAACAAACTGACTACCAGACTACATCGCAGAAAGCGAGACACACACTGGCACATAGACTGCAGTCAAATACTGAACCCCAACCTTTCTTTTCCAGATCACTGTCAGTTCATCTTGTATCAGATGAAGGAAACACCTGGTGCTGAAACCATGAGCTGATTAATCAAAAAGCCCATTGTCAGCATTTATAATCACTGTAGTGTTTCAAGTCCTTTCTGTGGAAAATTTGTCAGTTCCAGGCCCTGTCTACATGCACACAGATATTTCTAAAAACTTTTTTTTTTCTCAGTTTTTGGCCTCTCATCCATATGCAAAGGTCAACTATATCAGTTTGAAACATCTTAGAAGTTGCAGATTTTCCAAAACTCTTGTTGTATATCCATGTGGATGTGTAAAACTGAGCATTGCTGCACCACTTCACGGACTAAAGGAGGTGTTTGCAATGGGGAATGGAAGGCAAACTTGAGCATGTCCAGAGAATCACTTGGAAACTTCTTTGTCCTTACATAGCAGGGCAATGGATGGTGATAAGATCTTTGGAAGGTGTTTCACAAAAAGAAGCCTGTACCTTTTTGCTATCTTTGTGATGAGGTGAGACTGCGATCATTTTTTAAATTAAGGCTACATAGACAGATTTTTTGTTTCATACAAGGTTGAGTTATGATAGCTGGTTCCAGATTCTTTAAGCTCAGACACTAACAAATCTCTTATCCTACATTTTGTTTCTTCTAATTAGTCATTACCATCAAAGACCAATGGTGAAAAGAAGCAAGTAATAGCTGTTTGTGGGTAAAAAAGACACATCGCTCTGACTGTGTGCTTATAGTTCAAGTTAGTAGTTGTTTGTAGTATGGCAACTTTGAGGGATCTCACAATTTTATTCCAACAAACCAGTCACTAGTCAATGTTAACATCTTACAGTTAATATCAAAAGCTAACCTGTAAAGTGATGGTTAAAAATATCCCTTATGTAGTTACAGAGACAACAACTATTATCAGAAACCACAAACTCAGACACTTTGGAAGCCAGTTCCACAGCATGTGAGCCAACTTGAACTCTGTTGAAGAACATTTTGGAACTTTTACAAAAGAGTGAGGAAATGAAGCTGATCTCCAGGGAACACAGAATAACCATTTCTACATCTAGCACTCTATCTGCCGTCATTATTCACATCATCTCATCTTATTACCATCTTGATGGTTTCCTTCTTATATGGGCTGAATTGAAATAGCATTGAATTAAGCCGAGTCCACAGGCAGTCGATATCTGCGACTGTAATTGCTGACATGGTCTCTCGTCTCCATCTTCCGCTGCCTGTGGGTGTAATTGTGTTACTGTCTGCTCTAATAGAGCTTATGTGCTAATGACAGAACACAGACAGCAGCCTAGCAGGGCAGGAGGGAGGACTTAAGATCAGATAAGCAGGCCTGACATTCATTTAAGCCTCATTTTTCTATTAGAAATCTTATTATACAACTATTCAACACGAGGACCTGTCATTTTACACCATCTCGTATAATCCTACTATACCCCCTGACCCTACTCCTTCGTTTTGCAAGTTCACATCTAAAAAGTGTTCAGATTCTTGTTGGCATAGGACCACATTGCCCTTAAAAAAGGATGTTTTTCGGAGGCACACTTCAAATCAAAGCACCTTTCACGCATACACTGCAAACCTGAAAGTATCTAGACACTACCCAGAGGAGCTGTTTGTGAGAACTCAAAAATCCAAAACAGTTGAACTCGGACATTAAACAGACTTTATCTTTCCAGCTTCCAAGTATAAACCCATTTGTGAATAGAGCGGATAATTATCTGTGAAATTACCACTGAGCATGTAAGCATGTTGATGACATTTCTATCATGAGATCATGAGACCAAAAAAAAAAACCCCACAAAAAAACCCCCCAAAAATCTGAGGGTGAACAAGAAGGGTCATTTACAGGAGGACGGCAATGAAAATGTCAAACTGGAGAGATGACAAAATTCGCGAACTTCTGTTGGTAAGGGCCAAAGCCGAAATCTAGCTCAAACTAGCTACAGGACCGCTGTGTAATCTGCATCATGTCCTGTCTCCTGCACACTCTACCCAGGTGTCACCACTCACCAGAACCAACCAGAAAATTTCGAGTAGGTGAGAACGCTTCTGCAACAGACAATCTCCTGCTCTGTGCTTTGTGTGTGAAAGAGAAACTCCAGACCCGAATATTCAGACACTGTCCAGAATTTATAAAGAAAACGGCTCAAGTATTTAAAGAAATAATCAGCAAGATGGCTGCACAAGCAACAGAAGAAACCTCACAAATATATTTTCCTAGTTAATAAAGATATAAAATTATGATAACCATTATATTATCTTAGTTTAGTGTTGTTTCAATGTAATATGGTCTTTTTCTTTTAGCTCAAAATTTAACTTAAGTCCAGCAGCAAGATTGCTGCACTTGTTACCGCTCCTCTGTGCAGATGTGCAGATGGGCAAGGTAGGTGCACAGGCTGCTAATGTTAGCCCACAGCTTGTGGCCTGCTAATGAAGCAATGTTGATCGCAAGCATGCATGCTTTTCTATATATATCAGATAAATGGCAAATGTCATAGTGAAAAAATCCATTACTGCCAAAGTCACATCTGTTTAAGTAAATGCCACGTACAACTACAGATCAGGGTCTTGAAGGGTTGTCCCATTTCATAGGGAAAGATTTCAACCACTCCCTCTTGTAATTCTGTTCTGAGGGGCAAAGGGCTACTCGAAAATGAGGGGTTGGGGAAAAAATAAGAAATGGGATTGGTCACAAAACCCACGAAACCCACTGACTCTCAAGGTGCCTCCTCCAAACAGACATTGAGTCATTTTCCCTTCTCGTAAAATGGAAGGACTTAATAGACGTAAAGTGATTCAATGACCCAAGACAACAGCACTTTAGCTTGGCCCGCTTCCAAAAACACTATCTGACACAATACAGAAAGACAGGGCAAAGAGAGAGGGCATGAAGTGAAGCTAAAAGATGTATTCACAGACAGAAGCAGACAGAGAACAAAGAGAACCTGGGCTGGGCTGTATTTCACTATATTAGCTGGTCATGAGATCACTATCTGCTCCTTGGGAATATCTCCTCAGCAGGGGGACAAAGCTGATAACAGTTCATAGGACTGAGGAAAGAAAAAACGAGAGAATAGTACAAAGAATATTTCCACAAGTGACAATAACGTTTCCTAGCTGACTACAACCCTAAAATCCCCACCACAAGCAAACAGTAAAACAACTCCAGAAGTCTATTCCCACTGCTTTTGTATACCTACATGAAGGCAGTGTCAGGGTGGGCCTCCTCTGGCAGCAAACATAACGCCACAGTCCATGTGGGGCCCCGTCTGACCCGTTGCCAGGCCTCAGTGCGACCACCACCCTGCTGCCAGCTCCCCCAGTACAATCCTGGGAGCTCACATACAGGACCATAGCTCAGGCTTCCAAGGTTCTTCTTACAATTTCCTGTGTCTTATCCCTGCATCATCCACACTGCTGGAGGTTTGTAAAGCTCAAGTTGATGGTTATGAACTTCAGTTGCAGGAAGACAAGATAAAAACAAACACTGAGCCGTCTTCTGTTTCAGTAGCCGGTTAAGTTGTTTATCCTGTGTAATTTGAAGCCTTAATATCCTGACGGTACACCTTTAAAGATGACGCTGAAATGCTTGGCGTGGTCGTTCTTTGTGCCGGCTCTCCAATAGATCAGAATTGATGGAAACAAAGGGAGAGGAGAGGGAGGGATGGAGAGTGGGAGGGAGAGATGAACATAAGAGGCAGAGAGGGAGAGGAAGATGGAGCTGGGGATTAAGACAGAGAGTGAGAGCCAGACAGAGATACAGAGAGAGGAGAAACAAACTGATGATACACAAATGGCAGAGAAAGAGACGGACAGAGAGGGAGAGAGAAAGAGAGCTGCGTACAGGATGTGGTAGGACTCTCTACCTGATGGGCTGGTCGGCCAGTTTGTACTTCCTGGATCCAATCTATTATTCATACACTGGATACAGAGAAGGACACAACGCTGCTGGCCTCAATATCATTACCAGTGTGTGTACGCAGGGATGTAGTCCATGTCTTTCATTTCAATTATTAATTTCGATCCCAGGGAGTAGCATTAAACATAAAGGGTGGGGTCACCAAAATAAGAAGAAAGGAACTTTTCTTCAATGCTGATAGTTTTGCTCTGAGATTTATTCCTACGCTCCAATATAGCTTAACACATTTTGAACAGGGCAACCCTGCACTATTAATTAAATGTAAAATTAACTATCTGTGTGCTAGTCTGGAAATTTACAGCAACTGTTGACAGTGTGAGGGAGCTGAGTTTTCTTTTTCTGACTACAGCGTAAGCACCTGTCTGAATGAAGAGCACTTTTCCCTCAGGACCACCTCCACCCCAAAAATAAGAAAATAAATTGGATTTTATTAGTGATGCTCACAGCATTCAGAGATGACATTAAAAGTAATTTCAACAGGAGCGTGTTTTTTGAGCAGGAGTGTCCTGTTTGTCCTCCATATTGCCAATCACAAGGTCAACAGCAGATTTTTGTTACTCATGTTACAAAGCAATCTACAAGCAGTGTGCATAGCAGTGTGTTCACCGCAGCAATTACAGTTTTCGTATTTCACTTTAATATAAGAACATATTGCATTAATGAAACTTAAAGGGGAATTACAATAAGTTATTCCCATGGTCAAAGAAAGTTCAATCAATATTTCTCAAAACCAGAAACAGAAGTCTCAAACATGTGATGTCACCAAGTATAAAGTGTGGAGCTGCTCCGTATACAATGAATGTGATTTTGTGGACCCACAGAATGTTTGTTTTCTTTTTTATACCCAAATGAGCTTTATTCTATTGTAGTGTTCTCAGTTCTGACACAGAAAATGTACCCGTATACTCAGAGCATTCCCCTGGGTGCTCTCAGTGTCATCTAGAGCATCTTTTCCAATTCATTGTCTCTGAAGCAGCTCCACACTTTATACCCCATGACATCACACATTTTAGTTTTACCACTCTAGCATTTGGATTTGGTAGAGAGTTGTTCCTTTTTGGTAATATGTTTTGACTGTCTTAGACCATAGGAATAAAATGTATGAAGTTTGAAAATAGGAGAAGTTCCCTTTAAAGTCAATCTAGAATTACCACCTGGTGATTTTATGCCTCTACAAACCAGTCAAGTTGCAGCTGACATCCATGTCTGTCCAGACTCTGGTGCTATGACAGCAGCCACAATTCAAATATGGATATTGCTGTAAAGAAGCTACATATTCTAAAAGGTGAATGCTTCACACACATTTTTAACTTGACAGCACAGAAGATATATACAATCAGCACAGTCTAAGTGAATGTTCCTGCCAAATTTGGAGAAATGCTTCATGAAATGTCACTACTTTATCATTTTATGCTATTAGACATGTGTATGAAATGTTGTCATAATTAGCATATGAATCATTGAGTCCAAGTGGGCATTTGTGCCCAAGTTAAAGAAACTCCCTCTAGATGCTCTTGAGATATCGCACTAACAGGAATGGGAGGGACAGAGGCATAAAAAATGTCCCAGCCAAAGTAAGAAAGCTGCTCCTTTGCCACAGCTGCACTGCACTTGTGGGGCCCCCTATAATGTTTTACAGTATAATGTCAGCTTACAAAGCTATACAGTACACAGGAGCATAGCAGCTTTTAGCCTACAGCGTTTGGGATTCGATGTCACGTCAGGCTGCCATGCATGATGTGCTGCGCAGTAAAGTACACTTGACTGTTAAATGTTCAGCGAACGGACAAAATAACAGATAACATGTTGGAGAAAACTACACATCTCCACAGCATGATGCTTTACAACAACTAAAGTTATAGTCATTGTGTTCTACTCGGTCACATTCAAAGGATGCACACCCCTCTGCTGCATGTACGCACCATCCAGTACATTAGAAAATACTATGAAGTGGAGAAAAAGCCCAATGATTGTGGTTTAACATGGTTAAATGCCAAAGCTATGAAAAATACACCGTGCTGCTTGCAAAATGAGAAGGGAGGAGGGGGAGAGACGGCTGCCTTTGCTTCCCCACTGTGGCTCAGAGTTTGATGGTTGCTGTGAAATAGTTCCCAACACACCAGGAAATAAATAAAACATAGAAGCTGGTAAAATCTATACAGCAGACTTAATGCAAAAGCAAACCTTGTTTTTCTTATATATATACAGTGTATATTTAGATATAGATTTTATGGGAGCAGGTGAATAACAATGTACAACAATGGAAGGAATACTAAGAATCCAACAGGATTAAAGGAGAACACCATTAACATGGTGAGAAAAGGACAAAGTAGACACCAAAGGAGAGACTGAGTGTTTGTCAGGATGACGGAGAAATGGACGGACAAAACAAAAGGACAGGGTCATTCTCCTTTGTTTTACCTGCTCACACCAGAGAAACAACCTGTCATCAAAGCTGCCATCCCTTTACATTTGTAAGTGAAGAGCTGACGCTGTCACCTGTCAAAGGGTCAAGGAGTTTCTGTATATGTGCTGGATGAGCATTTGTTCAGTATGTCCATCCATCACCCTGTCAGACACAAACAGTCTAAAGAGCACACGGGGGTTCTGAATAATATATGAAGCTCAGACTCTTTGATCCAAAGCGCCTCACAGCATGATGAGTGTGTACATTTTTAGCATGTGTGGCTCCAGCGGGAACTGAGGCCAGAAACTCTACACACTCACGGCTACATGACGTACACACTCTGCAATCACAGACAAAACGCAAAGGAAATTCCAACTGTCTTCACTCTGTCAAAGATAACGTGACAGTAAGACATATGTCGACGTCCAGGTTTATTTAGACCGTCTGGTAAAAGCACAGAGAGAGGGATTACAGGGCGGACACATTTTTTAAAAGCTAGAATATAGTATCACATTTAGCTCATGATGTCATCATCCAAACATCCATAGCAACATCTTGTGATTGGCTACAGCCCAGGCTGAGCTGGAAAAGAAACTGACACCTGCTCAATAGATATATTCCTCTAGTAAATAGTATGACAAGTGGGCCATGGGCCAGGATCAGATATTGGCTTGTATCTATTGAACCAGAATCTAAAACTAAGGACACTCCAACTTCAGAGTAGCATATGAAGCTTTCTTCATTGAGTGTGACCTCCTAGGACAGAGTCTGACATTCCTTATTTACAGTAATTTACAATCTACAGATGACAATTTGTAGTTTTAGACAAAGGTGAAAATGCAGTAAGCAGCACAGCAGGCTTTATGTGTCAGGGAAATATGTAACTCACTGTAGGGAACAACAAACGTTATATACACAAAATATAAAGCCAATGTTGATACATAATTAAAATGGCGTGATGATATTCACAGTAGACTCTGTGAATGTAAATATAGATCACAGGTCATTTGACTGCATGAATTAATCCTACTGTATCAGCCTATACAATGCCTATACAAGAGTTGTTTATTGTATTGTAATAATATTTTACAGGCAGTAATGACCTGTGGACTGTGGCATCCTTCTCACCCACTTCACTATTTGTTGACTTAAAGGAACTCTATATGATATTCAGTGCAAATCTATGATTCAGAGGTTGTCTACACATGGCTGCAAACATGGAGGGGGCTAAGCTGGCAGATAGCAGCTAATGGTGCTAACAGCGTGAACAGTGCTAATAACAGAAACAGTGCTAATTGTGTTAACCTGGTGGGAAACTGGAGGATGGGTGCTATAATTCCACAACGCAGGCATCCCTAAATCATCAGTAACTACATTATGAGCACAGTGGAGGTTACTAGCAAGTGGGATACAAAAAGGACTCTAAGAAATGCACATATGGCCGAACTGTCTGTCACAACAAACTGAAAAGCTTGATTTAAAAGACACACAGAGGTAGCATAACACTTCACATCACTCCACTGTATCTTTACATAGCAAATAACTGTTTGCCGCTATATTATTGCTCTGAATGTCACATAGAGCTTCTTTCAGTCCCCTTATGTGATGTCAACCAGTGTCTCCGATAAGAGAGCTCTGCTTAACTTGAAATAAATCAATCAAATAGAAGATGTTCATTTAAAATCTAACAGTTGAAAATCAGTTGCAATATCCTTAATCAGAATCAATCAGATGACATCCAGTTAGGAGGACATAAATGTTTTCAAATACAAGTCCTTGTTGGGCGCATGACCCTTATGAAGCACTGAAAGAGCTATTATAAATATATAAAGAGCTATCAAAGTTTGATTCTTAGTTCTGACAGAATTATCACATTTGCTCAGCTGCAAAAAAAGACTAAGGCTGAGAAGACACTGGTTTGTGCCAGAAGCACCAGCCCAAGGTCAGTCACACAAAATGTTCAGTTCTTGTCAAAACTGTGAGCTAACAATAAGCTTGTTGTCATAAAGCATTAAGCCATCTCCTGGCAGCTCCTTAAAGACTTGGACTCCTCTGGAGCTCTCTGAAATATTGGCAGAGATAGGAGGCATTTCCAGGTTAAGAGAGTTGCTTAATTGCATAGGACCAAATGTGTTACACTCAGACTTTTTTGTCCAGTTATTACTGACTTCCTCCTCTGAGACACTTAATAAATCTGGGCCCAGATCTGAGAGGCCAAACCACCTGTGACTTCAGACTGAATACCAAACAGTGTGCGCTGGAAGAATTAAAAGAACGTATGAAGAACACAGTTGGGAATGTGCCTGCCTAATGGCTCTTTTGCTGCCGAATCTGCCTCTCCTGCTTCCTGCTGATGTCAGTCTTTCCAGCAGAAGAAGTGGAAATGGTTCTTTGAGGTCTGATTAGGACACTCCGTCAATAACCATTATAGTGGATGCCCAATGAAAATGGGCTACCTGGCACACAAAGACCCACTTCAAATTCTCTTTTTTGCTTCCGCCTCTCCTCATCAACTGTTGTCTCTCCACCTCTGTCCTTACCCTTAGCCCTGTTCACCTAATCCATGAATTCATTACTTAAAAACCATCTCGCCATTGGTACTTCAAAGCTCAC
>JAPZEB010000010.1:3688706-3698785 GCA_029783705.1 Chaetodon striatus
ATTTCCAATTTAAACTTCTAAACTGGAGGCGATGCCATTGTTACGGTGTCGAGTTATGATTTCTAAAGATTAACATCTGATTGGTTTTATGCTCTGACAACTGTAATTTAACATTTCCAAATTCTTCTTTGAGAACATGGGCTACATGGGATCAAGTGTGATGTAACTGCCATATTTTTTGGAATGTACCACACTAAAGCCACACAGTCAAATTTAAATATTTCAGCCACCAATCTGTGGTTTTACTGTCAACAACACATTCGTTGTTTATATAACTTACGAGGAAGGCAAAATGTTGCCACACTGATAATTTTGGTGAAGCTGGAGGATTTTCCATTTCTATTGTTTCTCTGACTCCAGCAGTGGCCACGGTGTCCGGAAAAATGCAGCTGCAGGCTACCAGTAAGATATGTTGTGTTGCCTTTAAAGTGTTTTTTTCTTTTGTGGTTGGACGCACACAAGTGGTTCTGATTTTGATGAGTGAAATTAAAAGCTCATTTGGTCCATCTTTGATCCATACAGCTGATCAACTGACTCCATGCATGTGGGTGCAAAATTGCCCACTACTTGTTCCATCCACTGACCTGATGATCTTGGATCTTGCGTCCCACTACGCGGAAGGCATTGTTGCCCGTATGGTGGTAGATGTGGACTCTGCTGAAGCCCGTGGAACCGCCAGCTGGGACCCACTTCTTATTGGCATCGTCATACACCATAACAGCGGCTCGCGCCTGGCAGATACTCTGTTCACTGCAAGAACACAAAGACAGGAAATCATGTTGCAATCTGATCTGATGGTCAAACATTCATTTCAGCTGAGCTGATAATTCCCAACTCGTGTAGCCCTGAGGAGTTTGTTAACCACCTTTGATTTCTCCTGGTTTTAATCCTTGTGTGTCTTTTCCTCTTTGAAGTAAACCTTTAATACAACATGTGTTCAGTCTGAAAGTCACAATAGCCTGGGGGATGTTCTGAGCTGTTATTATAGGTACGGTGGTGATGCAACAGGTATGAAGTCGAACCATGTGAGAGTAAACTCTGCTCTGCTAAATCTACTGCTGTAATTACAAAGACATCTTTCCTCAGGTCAGTATGACCCTGGTACATACAAAACAGACACACTGCTAAATATTTCGCTCACTGTGTCCCCTACTACTGCACAGGCCACCATTAGACCAACAGAATCATTTTTAATGCCACTTGTAACACCAAATACCTATTATTTTTGAAACAGTGGTGTCCTCTACCTTCAACTCTTTTGTAAGAATTTTTGAAGTAAACCTAAGTTGGTGATTTTTTTTCTGCAGTGCCACTGCATTTGTGTGTGTTATCAGTTGGCTCATCTTCATGATATAATCAATGTTTGACATGGTTAAACATAATAATAAATCTGTTATCAAATGACTGACTCTGGTTAGACTGATCTCAAACAGGGAAGAAACTATAAAGACAGCAACAAAGATCACTGGTTTCCCTGACGTTAGCATGTCGCTACATGTAGCAGCGTACTTGCAACTTAGGAATGACTGCAGCAGAGAATAGTGGCACTGTCTACTGTGAAAAAAAAGCAATAAAGACTTCTAAACACAACCAGACAAGTTATTGTAGGAATACAATCCAAAATCTGTGAAAAATGGGCAACCAAGATAACATGTTTCTCTGACATTAGCTACATGTAGCGGTGTACATAATGTAAACACTTGCAGTAGCCTGCCTGGAGCATACAAAGCTGTCACAAGCTGTAGCCAAACTAGTACTTTTACAAACATTTACCTCATTATTTGAAACTATTGCCACATTTAATATGAACATCCGACACTGTAACATTATATACACATATGAAAGAAAATAAAGGAAAACACAATAGATCCGACAAATTAAAGAGTGTAATAGAGCCCTTCAGATCCTTCCACATTCCTTTATGACATCGCTTACAATCCAGTTTATGAGTCCATAAACACACAGATTACTGAAGAAGAGCCATAAGGGGAATATGTGGCATAACAGCTTAAAGACAGAAACGCACCAACATCTACTTTAGCATTTTACACAGTCTACAGACTGCTATTACTAGCATGCAAGCACAAGGAGTGAGTTCATATGAGATCTAATTCAGAGCATTTCAGCCCTTGAGCACAGAACTAATGAAATCTGCTTCATGGGTGGCTGGCTGCATTTTCTATCTCTCACTAAATAACTACACAATCTTGCACAGAGCTCAGTGACATGCCTTGGTAACGGATAGCTGGAAACCTAGAAGTTGTGTACCTTCGGTTTAAAGAGATATTCCCGCAATTTAGTATTGAAGTTAGTGCCATAGGAGTTGGGGGACTTGCACAAGACCATTTAAAAAAAAAAAGGGTCAAAATCCAAGCAACAGATCCTGAGATATCCTCCTTTTTAGTTCTTAAACAGGACTCCCACATTTTCCATGACGCCTATAACCAGGCTTGGCAATATGGTAAATAAATAATATTGTGATATTCTTAGACTATATCGCAATATACCATGTATACCTCATATAGGCAGTTGAAATGTGACTTACTCATATCCCCCTTATTACACAAACACACACAAAGGGGTAGTGCAGGGTCAGTCATAAAATGGCATCCCTGGAGCACCTTGGGAGTTCAGTGCTTTCTCAAGGGCACCTTTATAGTGCCCAGAGGGTGAACTGTTATTATACTGTTATGCGAAAGTTAAATACAGAGCTATTATAATAAAGTTAAATAAAGTATTGTTATAATGATAAAATAAAAGCAGAACCACTGGTGCTTTTATTTGTAATGCACCTGGCTTGTCTCAGGTCGGAAATGTTGATGTTTTTGCTGTGAAGCTTCCCATCAACAGTTAGCTGTTAGCAGTTAGTAAAACGTTAAACAACCACATCATTAAACGTGAGGAGTTATTAACTGTGAGATGGAAACAAACTAACAGCTCTCCAGTTCACATTAATGTTTGCTAGTCACACTGGTGCTCCATGGTTACAAAATGCGACTAAGGACTGGAGCCTCAAAGATTAAAAAACAAAAATTGCCTCGCATTGTATTGCCCAGGAAAGTGTGGTCTCGATGGGCAGGGAGATATGTGACACATTATATTTGTGCCACTGGCTTAAAAACATGACGTGACAATTTATGCTCAGTGTTCGCATATAGTATAATCGATATATCACACCTCCCTATGACATGATTTAGTTAGACCACCACTGTCTGGTAAATGCCCATAAGGGTACATCAAAAGCATCCTTTCGACCTCCAAAGACACAAAGACGATATCTATCGTTTTTTTCCACAGGCTGTGTCATACAAGTAAACTGAAATCCTGTGTGACTGCCCCTTTAATGCGCTATGATTGACACCCACAGTGTACTGAATGCAGCTATGTGACAGACTGCAGGGAGGAAACTACAACTACTATAACCAGAGAATGACAGAGAGGAAAACAGATGAGAAGAGAGCACTCCAGTGGTATGAATTTCCTTATGTCACAACCTGAATACAAAAAGAAAAAGTGACAGAAAGTGAAAGGGGAAGAGAAAGAGACAGAGGAAGAAGAGATCGAGAAGCGGTGGGCATAAAAATGGAGTAAATGACAGGCACAAATTGCTTGGGGAGAAGAAAAGAAAGGGTGAAGAAGTAAAAAAAAGTGGGGAGGGAAGTGAAGCGAGGACAGATCCACTTCCACTGAGACACACACACACTTTGTGTTTTTTAAAGTATCTGTTTCAAGGTTGGAAAATGTATGAAAAATGGTGGCTCTGCGCTGACAAGAAGACACTGAATGATGCTCATACACGTGCACACACTGCAAACAGTGTGCTACACGTGCCAAAGCTACTTAACATGCACTCCGGGTTTCAAATAACTTTCTGTAACAATCTTCCTGATAAAGCTCTGAAACATTTATCTGTGTGTGCTTGTGCTTACAAGTGTGCGCTCAACAGCACACAGTCAAGGACACACACACACACACACACGACTGTATCCATATGAACACATCCAGCTCTCACACACTCTTTCACACCTCTGCTAATGTGCTTCATTATGACAACAGAAGCTGAACTGTGTTAGCGCTCCACAGCAGCTGATGAACTTACATTACCTTTTCTTTTTTTTTGCACAAATCTCTTACATGCTGCATTAAGAGTTAACACCTCAGCCCATCTCACATCTAACTGTGAGCAGAGATGAGCTGGAGCCGGTAATGAAGAGGAGAAAAGAAATCAAGGCAGGATAATTCATTCATGGCTTTTTACATACTCTACAGACAAATGATTAAACCTTACATCTTTATTAAACTAGGCAAATTGACTAAGATCCATTTATTTTTCACAGAGGCTCAGAGCAGCAGCTACAGTGGTTACATGGCAGGATGGAGTTTTAGATACACCCACCACATTCATGTTTTATATGCAAAACGAGATTAGATCTACTATTAGCTCTTAAGGCAAAATCTTCAAATTTCAAGCCCTGACTTTTTTCCCATCTGGTCTGCACATTCAGAGTTGGTGGCGTTTTGGTAAACAAGAACATCCATCAAGCAGTGCCACAGCACAACCACTGAGAGCCACCACAACAACACTTGAGCTTTGATGCCACTTCTTGACCAGGTGCAGTGACTTCCTGGAGCTTTAAAGGAGTGGGTGTAAGGATAGAGCCAGGTTAGTGGTTCCCCCTTTTTCCAGTCTTTAAAACCACACAGTGAACTCCTACTAGCTTCAGTGAAGCTGATGTACGTGCAACAGCCAGAGGGAGAACACTACACAAATCTCTTAAAGGGGATCTCATATGCCTTTTCTTATTTTTTGTCATATATATGATTTTACAATGTCAGTTGTTCGTATTAAACATGGCCAAAGTTTCAAATAGTGAGGTAAACATTTGTAAAATTAATCCTTGTGAGCACAAATCTCAGGTTTCAGACCGTTCATACAACTCTGTTTGCAACATTTTTTCTACTTTCGAGTCAAGCTGACGTCAGCTCTCGACAGATTTCTTTATAGGGTCATCTATTTCAGGCACACTACTGCACGCGTTTACATTATGTAGCCTACACTGCTACATGCTAACGTCAGGGAAAATGTAATCTTGTTTGCAAACGTTGCTCCCCGACTTCAGATCGCATTCCCGCAGGAACAGCAGCATTATGAAGATTTACTGGTAATTTTTCACTGTGAAAAGTGCTGCTACACGCTGTTACAGAAATTCCCCGGCTGCAAGTACATTGCTACATGTAGCTAAATGCTAACATCAGAGACACCAGTAATTTCAGTTGCCGAGGTTGTTAATTTTCTCCCCGATTTCTGATCGTATTCGTATTGCCACATGTAGAGTTGTGAAGATTTTGGTTTAGGAACTTTTATTGTTGCCTTTTCATGGAAGAACGTGTCACTATACTCCATAATAGTCATTGCCTTCCCACAAATACACTGCTACATGTGGCTACATGCTAACATCAGGGAAACCAGTAATCTTGGTTGCCTATGTTGTTCATTTCTCCCCAATTTCAGATAATACTCCTGCTGGAACATATATCCTTATGAAGATTTTGGTTTAGAAGCTTTTATTGGTAATTTTTCCACTGTGAAAAGTGCTGCTAGATGCTGCCACAGTTATTCCCCAGTTGTAAGTTCATTGTTACATGTAGCTACATGCTAACATCAGGAGAACCAAGGTTGTTAATTTCCCCCCGATTTCTGATCACATTTCTATTGACACCTGTACAGTTGTGAAGATTTTGGTATTAAACTTACTGGTGACTTTTCATGGCAGAATGCACTGCTATACTGCTATATAACAGAACAGTCATTCCCTGGCCACAAATGCACTACATTCACTTAATTTCTTACTGTTTTCAGCTCATAATCCTGCTGGAACATGTCCAGTTGTAAAGATTTTGGTTCAGATGCTTTTATTAATAATTTTTTACAGTAGAAAGTGCTGCTATTCTGTTAGTCATTCTCAGGGCTGCAATAACGGTACAGACACACCAAGATACAGAAGACCCAGAAATGCTGATGTATCCGAACTGAACTTTTTGGGTTGGTGGCTTAAAGAGACAGGCACTAAAACACACATTTTAGACAGATGGAGGTTATAGACATTTCAGCACCGATAGTTTGAGGAAAATAAAGTGTTTTTTTAAACATTAGAGCATGTAAAGATGTTCTAATAGGAACCCAAAATGCAAGCATGAACCTGAAAACAAGCACAATAGGTTCTTTAACGAGGAATTTCATCTGAATGATTTCACATCCAAGAGCCTCTTCTACAGTCTGGTTAGGGGCTGGGTGGCTCTCTTGATTGCATGCAGCCAATCAAAGAGGGCACTTTAAACAATCACATCTGAGCGGTAAAAAATAATGATTGCATTGCTGCATGCTTTGCTGATTGTGGTCACTTTGGTCAGATGGGATGTCAGCGTGTTCTCATACCATGGAATACATTCAGGACCACTGCAGAGACCACAGCCTTTGCCTGTGATGGCTTAAGTCAGAAACCTTCACCACAGTGTTCCTGGGTCTCCAAAAAAATATATGTACAATACACACGACTGTACATTTTTGTGTGGTGAATGAACTGGGGTTTGCATGTGTGTGAAGGGTGATTATAAGTGTGCGTGATTCAGCTAAAGGCCCCAGTTCTCCACTTCTTTATAACCACTGTGAGCTAAAAGCCAGAGGAATCCATCCCAAAGTGTTTTGAGAGGAAGAAAATGTGGCGAGTAAAAAAAGGAAAAACAACATGAGACATAAAGAGAAAATGTGAGGAACACAGAGTAAAGCAGACATGACACAGTTTGTCCGATCACTGCTAAATTACTTTGACATTTAGGCTTTTTTTCACTTAGCCAGACACTGGATACATTACTGGGGAAATAAAGTGTACAACTATCCTTCATTTGCATTAATGGCAGTGTCATTAACGTTCCTCAACGAGATTACTGTGCATTATGTGTTGGTGCATTGCCCCTTTGTCTTTGCAGCTACTTGAGGGATATGATGTCAGAGAAAATCACAGTGAAATGTGGATTTCCGCTTGTTAAGTACTTGACTGGTGTAATCTAGTCCTGTTGACCCTCCTCATCTCCTTGTTAACTCTTCCACTGAACACGTCAGCTGCTGCCTCCCTCCCGTTCTCTCCACTGAGACAACACTGCCCACTATCAGCATGTCTGCACAAAGTGCTGTTTGTAGGTTTACAGTATACACTGGGACTCCCTATGTTTCTGCCCTCAGAAATATGGTGCATTTCTGGACTCTATATAACATTAGACTGTATAATGTCTTAATAGGAGATCTATTATTAGCATGCTTCTCAGTTTTATTTTCAAGGTGATCAAACGACCTCACAGGCAAAGCAAACCAATCCCATTCAGATATCTCTCTGCTTCTAGCCCAGTTATACACCTACTGCATGTGGAAATTACCTTGTGTTAAAAGGTCTCTAATGGAGTGGAAGAACTCTCATACACACACAAACACACACACAGAGGAAAAAAATCTGCAGATGTGACGAGAATAGGAACGGAGAATGGGATATGAGATGAGAATATTTTCATCTTCTTCATTAATGTTAATGAGTCTCCAAGTTAAAAACGATTCTGACTTCAAAGAGGAACAGAACAGCTCCAGGGGCTTCACCGCCATGATGTCACATCCTGCCAGGATTGTGGTGGGGAGGTGGGGGGGTGTACAGAGATAGCGATGGAAAGATAAACACGACGAAGGAAGCTGAAGGCAGACACATGTTTACACTGTATCTCAAACGATCAGACGATGCGTTCTAAGCATGAGAGGATATGAACATTTCATGTAATGATTATCACGGCCAAAATAATTACAATTCACAGTATTATCCAGATAATCATCATAATATGCTAAAAACTCTTAAAATGGCTCTAAAACAAATTAAGATATTTTGTGCTGTTTGAAGTTGATGTGTACGCAGTTGTATGCAGATGTATGCAAGTTTTTCTTAGCTGTGACGGTCACTTGTTTTTTCGTTTGGAAGCTGCCACATACTCAGAAACACAGCCTCTGATTGATCACAATTCATCACAATACAATATTATGTTGATTCTTTGGACAAAGATATGATGTATGCTGATATGTATGCCTGAGATCGATTTGAGATAATATCAGTGAATATTAGTGCTGTACCCAACTCAGAATTACATCAATCGAATTGGATTTGGCTGTTGAATACTAACATTCCATCATTCATTCCTGTCTTTCCATAGAGTTTGTACCAGGTTCAGCGGGATATTCCAAGGTCACGGCGCCGTTCACGTAGCAAACAATCCAAGCTAGCACTCTAAGCTAATGCCTGCGAAATACTCAAACGACAGCTTGCACATGTGCAACAGTTTTTGCCAACACGATATCAAATAAAAAGACTGCTCAACTTGAAGAATCTTAGTCGACGAAGTTGTCTCCCACTGATAATTTGAATCTTCAATTTTCAGTGGGAGAGCCCTAGTAAATATCCCCATGACCTTTTTGGACGGAAATGATGACTTTGCATCAATAATATTGGATTGTTGATCACTGAGTCAATGAATCAATCCAAAGTGATGTATTGTTACACCCCTATTAGACATCACATTTATTTTTTTACTTGCCAAACAACTGTATTTGGCATTCCACTTGCCCAAACATAGAGTTTAATTGCTCTAGGCGAGGTCAGTGTTGAGCCCTGACTCTTCTGGTGCTGCTGGACACGATATTCACGATTATCCCCACAACAGAAACTCACCACGATGAGCTTATTGTGAGTTTTTTTTTTATTGCGATCTGAGTTAAAATCGTACATACTATACATCCTGAATATGATCAGTACTGCCTTATAGTGAAACTAAGTTTTAATTACCTTCTTATTAGTGGCCACAAAGTAACTGGCAAAGAATCAGCAGAGAGGGAGAGAGGACATCCTTGATACATCCCCTAATTGCACTGCCTCACTACATCACTACTACGGGTGGAAATTGTGACTAATTTCACTGCTGATAGGCCAAAGTTACATAACAAGCCAACAGTCTAAAAATAGAAACAAACCAAAAAGGGGTAACTGAAATCTCATTCAGACGAGTTCAGCTGCACTGAGTCTACTGTACATATGTGGGGAATCACTGACTGTGGTATCAGTTTGTTCCATCTTACACCGCAGCTGTCCTCTGTATAGATGATATGATTAGAATTTACACCTGACTGCTTCAAATGTGTTTATTAATCATGAATCACAGCAATGCCACCCATCTAATGTGTTTATTAATGTAATGTGGTGGTAATCATTGGATATATTAACGTAATTAATGGACCCCACAAACATAACTCATCTTTTTACATTTAATAATGAGAATGTTTGCTTCTACACTTACACAGTACAGAATGTAATAAAGGGCTGAATGCTAAAGGACAGACAGACCTTGACCTGGTAGAGCTCTGGGATCATGTTGTCAGCTATGTGAGATGTTACACCCACACTATCTCCTCATGGCTGGGATTGGTTTTAGATAAGAATGCACCAGTCCAACTTTTTCTGTTCCAATACCAATTACAAGACCCCAATTCATTCTCCTGACGCTGATAAATCTTTTTATCCTGTTTTAAGCAAAAAGGTTCCAGATGAAAACAGCAGGCGTTTACAGAGGGGAGAAACTTTTTTATAGTTCTAAGAAAGTCCTTTTTTATTGGGTCTGCACTGCAAGAACTAGGAACAATCATAGTTCAGTCAGGACCCCTTTTGTCAAAGAAAATTTTATTTCCATTTGCAGTATAATATTTGGCGGAATGGCTCTGTTCTGGGGCGTCTCTCCCTTTTGCCAGGGTCCACGTGGAAATCCTAAGGTGGACAGAGCACACCTCTTTGCCCTTCCACACATCTACATAGAAAGCTTTAAGGTAGAAAGTGCACAACTCTCTGCCCTTCCATGTGCAAACAAGGAAAGCCTGAGGCATGGAGAGCAAACATCCCTGCCCTTCCATGCGCCTACATGGAAAGCAGCAGCAAAGACCCCCTCAGGAACAGAACAGAGCAGCATCAATGACAAACAGAAATGACATTGATAAGTCAGAC
>JAPZEB010000010.1:3699811-3723557 GCA_029783705.1 Chaetodon striatus
ACAGATATACAGAGAGTGTGTGTGTGTGTGTGTGTGTGTGTGTGTGTGTGTGTGTGTGTGTGTGTGTGTGTGTGTAGTAGGTAGACACACAGCAACGCTCAGAGACAGAGTGATGATTCTCAGCCCTGTTTCTCTGAGCAAAGGTCAGAGTCTGGCCAATAACTTGGGCAGGATTCAATAAGGACTTACACTGTCATTTATATTTGGTACATCAGTCTCAGTCTCAAAGGGCTTCACAACACCCACACCTCAAAACTGTGACTAAAACGACAACCCACTACATTAAATTATCAATGAGAACCAGGAGAAAAAGCTCATTAGGAGAAGTGACTTGAAAAAGAATGATAAAGACATCACAGTCTGCCATTAATATGTACATAAAATACACATCAGCTTCACTTTAGATACACTACATCTTCAGCAGTTACAGAAATCTGAGCACGTGTGCCTTCCCAAGGTGGGTGATATGGATAAAGTCATCTATAATAGTAATTCTAAACTGCAACGTGTTGCAACGTTTTTAATTATGAGCGAGTTTGTACAGCTTTATTAAACCAAAACAAGTTAAGTAAGCATAAAGTGAATAATTCCTTACAGAGAGTTTAAATGTATATGTAAAAGATAACAAAAATATTGTGTAAAATTTCATTTTTTTATTTCATACATTTTCATCATATTTGTACTGTGAAAACAAGATACCTTGTAAAAAAGTACCTGATCAGCAGTGTTGAAATTACAATATTAGGTTAGTGTCACTTAAAATAACCAAGTAAAAGCTAACTAATTAAAACATATACAAATTAGAGATTTCAGTAAAACTTAAACTCAAAGCCCAGTCCCTTTTACTAGCCCGGTGTGGCTACACGTTCTGACAAATAAAGGCCTGTCTCAATTAGACCTCTGGTCTGCTTGCCAAGCAGTTCTTCGATGTTTAAAACCAGGTTGTTGGCTAACCCTTGAGCTAATGTTAGTTATCTGCTTCGATCACCCACACAAATATAACCATGAGCACCAAAGAAGGCTGTAATTTATTAAGATTTACCAGCATCATAAAAATAAGAGACCAAAAACAAGTGATGACTCCCTTCCACTGTAGCTGTCATAAAGTCAGAATGTGTCCATTCCTCAATTACCTGGTAAGTCATTTATATTCCTTTAGTCTATAAGGGTCCACCAATCAAGAAAACAAAAGTGTTTTTTATAGAAATTATTCCAAATGAGTACTGTTTTAAGAGGACAAAGTGGTGTTTCATTGGTTGCCATGAGATGATTGTTGTTACTTTCTCTCTCTCTGATGCGCTGTCTGTCAGAGCTAGATCAAATCAATGATTCATTACTGATATGCTATTGAAGGCTTAATTTTATACAAGTAATATCCACACTGGTTTATAAAAACAACTTGATTGTATTTCCTGATCTTTGCTGAGCAACAGCTTTGTGTAAAAGGAATTAAAGGCCTGTCCCAAAGCCTGTTGAGTTCAGTGATTTAAGCAGATAACAGCCCAGGCTATTAATTGAAATTTTACGGTAAGTTAGTGAAACTTACATTTTTTGAGTTAATTAGTTTGACCAATTTTTTCTAGGTATATTAACTGCTTATACACTGCCATAGCACGCAACTGTGGTGTAAGTGTCAGATGACACCGTATGTTTGCAGATGATGAGAGTGTATGGTTGATGGTGTCTTTTTCAAGTTCATCCTGCTTGAGTGTCCTATGTGCCTTTACACCTGAGTACATATGTGGTCATGTTATAGCCAGATAAACGGTAAGCAACATAGTGAAACAGACATTTCCGAAATTCTTAAACCAGTCTTAATAGTTTGCAGTCACATCTCATTTTTGATATTTTAAAAAGACTTCTTACAAGTTCTCTTGACGGAGTACAATACTATGTAAATGGGTCATGATACAGTAGGCAGTGCAGATATGTTGGTGTAATCCTTGTTTAATTGACATATTTGTTTTTGTTTTATTTTGTTTTATCTCTAGTATTTAATTTTTTGACATTGTATAACATTTCAATTTTTCTGCATTGGTCTTTTTTTCTCTCTAGTACTACTGACACTGAAAATCATATTCCTTTTGCTTTGGGGAGATTTTAAAAATATTTATGTCTGGGTGGAAATTGGTGATAAGCATACACAGCTGGCTGTAATTTCAATGTCAGGTAGGTTTCTTTTACAAGCCCTCGGGGGTTTCTTCATACCACCTGTGCATTTTCATATGTTACTGAATCTGAAGTGGAGCAGGGGAACAAGGTAATATATTAAAACTGTAGATCAAGAGATTAAACTGATCTGCTCTGAGTGTGTTCTTAAATGTAATCAGATATCAGCGAGGACACTTGACACGTACAGGCGACAGAACAGATTTCTGCATTGCTGTTATGTTTCTGCATCATTCTTCCTGTTCTGTATAGGAATGTTTATAAAATACTGAGATTTAGCTTAAATATGCTTTGAGGTTTGATGTTAAAGAGAAGACTAGCTGGGACTGATGGGTAGGGAAATCTAATACTAAATGTACAGTGCTGGTTTCCAACAATGCATCTTTACAGTCCGTTCAGTGCTCTGTTTTACTACACAACCAGCCGTTCTTTAGAAATGGTAATATGTCTTACGCTGTGGATTCATGTGTGTGCTGTTAAATGCAACTGAGAATGACATGTAACATCAGTGCGACATTACAATAGTGCCGCTTTGTTTGTTCCCTAATTATTTCCTCGTCACCTAATTCAGGTCATTATGGTGTAAAACATTATTGCCCTGTAATTACCTGGACCATCGACTGGCCCATTCAAGCACCATGCTTGTTTAAAGAGTAGTTGGGCCCGATACACACAATCCTCTTGGATTCAATTAGGCTTTGAGCAACTCACTCACAGAAACCATTAGCTGAGTGAAGAGGCAGAGCCCCAGAGGAAAGATCCACAGGTGGCTCCCCCTCTCTCATTGCCTTTAATGACTCTGCCCTTTTCAGCGCCATGGTAACCAGCATCATTGCGATCACCCCCTGGAGAGCAGGGTGTGAATCCCTTCAACAAGCTCGTCTGACCTTTCACTAAATAAATTGGCATACTTTGTCAAATGGGTCACAAACAATTCAAAGAATAGGTGTAAGACACGTTTGGCTGACTTTTACTGCGGACTTATGGGTAAGAACGCAGCAGGGGGAAGAAGAAGTCATTTCAAGTAAAAAGGCAGTTACCATGATAAAGCAGCAACTCTTTGGCAACTATCTTCGAAGTGAGAGAAGAGAGGGAACCAGGGAAATGAGTGAAGGATGAGGAGGGAGAAAAACAAAGGTTACACTCGCTATCAAAGAAATCGTGCAAACTCTTACTCATACAGGTCTGAAAGCATATCATCCACATACTGTAACACTTGACGGATCTGGAGCCCCAACACGCTCCAGATGCTGTATATGCATCACACACACACACACACACACACACACAGACACACACACACAGACACACACACACACACACACACACACACACACACAGAGTAGTGTATTAGGGGGTGTTTCCAGGGTTCAAAGTGCAGCCCATGTGTTAACTGGGAGCCTGGCAGATTTTACAAGAGTCCAATCAGGTTCCCATTCACACAGAGACAGGGAGCACATTGACCACAGAGCAGGTCTGGACTGGACTGAGCAACAGTCCTGGTGTATAACCATGGAAACCAACAAGTGAAGCCTTCAGAGAAACAACTGTATGGGCTTGTTTCGACAGCAGTGTGAACACAACAGTGGATTGAAGCCAAACGGCCTTCAAAAGTTCATAACATACCTGTGAGATTCAGTTGAGTTGCCAAATACTCACATCTGAATGGGACATTTGTCCCTTGTGGGAACCTTTGTGTGGGAAATGTTGGGCTCTGTCCTTAATCACTCGGTAATTACTACATAGTCCACTATATAGTGAGTTCATCATTCTTCAGTGCTGTCTGAATGCATAGCGACAATTATTATACCCTATATAAGGGACTTGTAGTATCCTAAAATGCATCATAAAAAGTAGTGTGCAACCAATAGTCATTAACCCAGCGTTATATACCATCTGGCATTATGCTGAAGTCAAGAGCAGGGGGAGCAACGTGATTGCAACCTGTCATACAAATGTGAATACTTGAAGGACCGTGAGAACAAAGATTAATATTGAGTGTCAGTTTCACGGCGCTTTAAAAACAGTTTAGTCGTTTTATAATAATTTTCGATGGGTTGATTTTTCTTAATGACGCCAGGCACCAGATAAATCCATGTGTTTGGCACAAAAATAATATGTTTAATGTGAGCAGCACATCACAACACAAATGGCCACAAAGTACTGTATATCAAGTAATTTTGAAAAATATTCTCAGTATAAAATCATGTTATTATTAAAAAAAAGGCATGCCGGTGTTCATTTCAACTTTGATCTTTGGACTGTGTGACAGCAATCACATAATAAACGGCACAGAGACATGAAACTAGTAGTGTCCGAAAATGTTTTTCCATTTTGATGATAATGGAAAAACATTATCATGGTGGTGGTGTAGTGATTAGCACTGTCACCTGACAGCAAGAGGGTTCCTGGTTCTTGTGTGGAGTTTGCATGATCTCCCCATGTCAGCATGGGTTTTCTCCGGTTACTCCGGCTTCCTCCCACAGTCCAAAGACATGCAAGTTAATTGGTGACTTAAAATTGTCCGTAGGTGAGAATGTGATACATAAAAACACAGGTTTTTGACTTGTGTAAAGTGGCACAGTGCTGCAGGTTAGTGAAAGCCTCTAGAAGTACATAACATAGAGCAGACAAAATAAGTACACCTAAAAAACAAGACTGCCCTAGTCAGAGTTGGATGCCAATCTAAAAAAGTGGGTCTTCAGCTTTGATTTAAAAAGGCCGAGATCAGTCGTGCTGCGAATGTCAGGTGGCAGTTTGTTCCATAGTCTGGGAGCAGTGACGGCAAAAAAACCATCACCCCACTGTTTATATCTCGACCTTGGGACTTCTAACAGGAGCTGACCCGAAGAACGCAGCACCCTGCCATGATCACGGACAGTTAAAATCTCCGACAAGTACGAGGGAGCCAGGCCATTGATGGCATTAAAAACAAACAACAGAAGTGAAAGAGGATAAGCTGTTATGGAAACGGATGGGTGGATGGATGATAAGCTCACTATACAGTCCTCTACATAGAACTCCCTCCTTAGTGATTATGGAGTAGTGAATGAGTTAATGATGTCATGCAGAGTCCATCTCTTTTTTTAACTGTGTACTGGACAAAGAGGTGCTATATGTCACCTGAAGTCATTGAATGACATGTCACAGTAGAAGCGCACTTGAGTATAATGAAATGAATGATGGCTAAATCCCATTTATTCATTCATTCAATCATTTTCCGTAACCACTTATCCTGTTAGAGGTTGTGGGGGGACTGGAGCCTACCCCAGCTGACATTGGGCGAGAGGTGGGGTACACCCTGGACAGGTCACCAGACTATCACAGGGCTTACAAAAAGAGACAGACAACCATTAACACTCACATTCACACCTACGGCCAGTTAAGAGTCACCAATTAACCTGCATGTCTTTGGACTGTGGGAGGAAGCTGGAGCACTCGGAGAAAACCCCAATGACACGGGGGACATGTGAACGCCATACAGAAGGGCTCCCCCACCCCAGGGTTCGAGCCCCCCACCTCGAGTTCTAACCAGAAACCCTCTTACTGTGAGGCAGCAGTGATTACCACTGCGTCCCTGTGCCACCGAATTCCATTCAGGGTCCTGGTACGGTGCATGCTGCCTCACTGTCACACCACTGGGACACTTTAACACACAGCAGCGCCATCGTCAATGCTATCAGTAACACCTGTGTTTTCCTGACATGTGCAACAACATTAGTCAAGTTGGTTTGTTTAGTTTGGTCATACTTTTTTTTTAATCACTATTCTCTTCAATGAGTCGTAAACAAACCTAAGGTGAAACAGCCGTATTCAGGATTCTTGTTTTGGTTGGCCAAATGGCCTCAAGTTTTGTTTTCTTTTGTTTGTGTTATTGTGTTTTAGCAACTGTTTATATACCCACACAAACAGCAGAGCTTTTAATTTAAACACTGATTCATCACTGTGTTTTTTAAATTAAGAAATGAGCATGTTAAGCACAGATGAGTTTTACTCAAATGTAGCTTGAGCTGCTTGTGTTTCCATGTAAACACTGGCAATGGCTGGAAACATTTGCAGATTACACTGGGAGTGTTTGTGGAGCTGTTTCTGATGTAAATTCTACCTCACAATGTCGGGCATCAATCACTTCTCACTACAAGGCCTGACACACACACACACACACACACACACACACACACACACTAGTCTGGGCACAAGACTATGCTGTCCACGCAGAAAGACAGACAGACCGGAATAACTAGCTAAGCTCACCTCATCCACCAAGCTGATCACAGAATCACTGACTTGATGAAAAGGGAAACAGGGTGACTGGTGAAACTTGACATTTCCTGGGCATTTCGGATTGTTTTTGCACTTTTAAGTCTGCATTGGCAACTCCACACCTCCACAGCATGTCTCAGTAGCTCATCACCCTGCTGTCAATACTGGCTGGCCAAGTTATCAGTTTTACTTTCAGTCTTTTACTTTCCCGTCCTCCCTCTCTTCCCTGAGAATGACACTAAATTTGTGACACTGAATTTTGCTGCACCACCCTGTGTTCAATCATTATTCTATATTCTAAATGCTACAACAGTTGTCAGAAAATATATTAGCTTGTGATGCATGTTTTAATGCATGACTGCTTGCTGCAGTGTGTTTTTGTCTCTGGCCACGGGGAGGTCAAAGGTCAGGTACAGACCATCATCCCTGGAGCTGGAACATTCACTGACCGGCTAAAGGACACTGACACAGCGTGGATTCTTGGTGGGTTTTATGACAGCTCATCTAGCTGAAGGACGTTCTCTTGGTGCAAAAGGCCATTCCAACACAATATGAGTTTTAATTATTTTATTCACACTCACAAGCAGCCATTTTCCTTTACTCAACACCATCTTTTAACAGTGACATTGATAGATCTTCAATAAAGTGAGTCCCTAGGACCTATGGGGGGTCATTTCAGAGGGTCCCAGATACTAGAGAGACTACAGAACATTATCATGCCAAGCACGGCTTAACAATCTTGTTATGGTGGTGATGTTAGGTCATGCGACCACAGTGTAGTGTGCGTTTATAGCCTAATGCTAGCTTTTTCGTCCAGCGATGACATCTATGCTCTAATAATCATTAAAGTGGTGCTCATTTCTGAAAATAATCTTGCTGAACGAAACTTGTAAGTACCATAAATGTTTATGTCACAGAGCTTACTTTCGGGAATAATCCACAATCTAATGGAAAAATCCCACAGGCTTTGTGATGAGGGAATCAGGGCGATGCTAACTTAGGTGTCGGCCGACAGAAAAACAACATCCCTGGGGCACTCTATTGTCTAATGGCAGTCCTTAAGGACCTCCATGGTGTGCTGCTAAAACCACTGCCTTCGCCAGCCAACAGCGGCACACAGAGCTTTAGAGAGCCAGGGATGAAAGTGGGCAGGAGAAATACTTTCAAAACACTTAACGTTTATAAATACAAAAGAAGAATACCCCACCTAGTGGAAAAGTCATGCCATTGTTTATATGATTTCAACACGGATTTGTTGTCCACAATTTAGCATTATTACGAAAAAAAAAAGGATGGATTCCCTGGACACATCGATCACGAGTTTACCACGTCCTTTCAGACTTAAATGCGTCAAGGATGCAGGGCGCTTCCCAATTACGCATCTGTTGCAAAGGGAATACTTTGCCCTTGTGAACTTAATATTCGGACATGCTTAATGTAAAGAAAGTGACGTAGTTAGCTGTATCCCCACCAAGCCCCCAGGGAGACAGACACCCAGGCCGTCCCTCACAGGTACTGCAAAAACAAACTAGAGCTTCTGCATGACAATATTTAGCTAAGAGGTTTTTAAATAAAGCACTCTGCCTATTAATTATATTCACAAAACTGCCAGTATTTAGTTCTTACAGACTGAAAGTCTTTGGTGGTATTAGCACTTATTAGAGCTTTGTTTTCTTTCTGTATTTCATGTAAATTAAAGTGCCTCTGTGCCCCGGGAATAACGATCTTTACATTGTCTTCAGCAGAGTACTTTAAAGTTTAAAATCCGCCCTCCATGCTCCAGAGCAAGTGTAATCAGGTTTGTGTTTCAAGTGTGATAACGTGACACACTGACTGAGAGTGAAGGGCTCAACCTTGCAGTTGAGATTTCCTTCTTTGCTGTCTTCAGTTTAACTACTCATTCATGAGACACGGGGCCTTGACCGCTCACTAATCAAAAATGAGCAGCAATAAAGACGGATGCCGACAAGGTTCCTGCAGTGCAGAGTGAGCACAACAACAGAGGCTGATACAGAAACACAGCAGAAGAAGAACCCACTTGAAAAACAGCAGGTACGTACCGGTGGATTTCCATTTTGGAGGCCAGCACACATCTCTGACTGAGGATGAAGCTGGAGGCTTTGGACTGTGGACCAGAAGACTGGATCTGCATGGCTCCACACAGCCGCTTCCTGCTGAGCTAACCCAGCCAGCCCCAGTCCTCTCCCCTCTCCTCCCCTACCAGCTCTGCCCTGTCTCAGGGTCTCGACTCCCCTAGGTTCCTCTCTGTCACTCGGTAGCCAAGGTAATCTCTGGTTTCTCTCCCTCTCTAACAAACAGCTTTCTTCATCATCCAAAGCTGAGTGCCAGTCCCCCCCTGTCCCACCCCCAGCCTCCCACCTCCTCTCCTCACAGCCCCCGTGTCAGGGTGATTCCTTCCTTATGCATATGTGCGATGTCAGCGAGTCAGCCAGCAAGCGAGCGAGCCATCCAGACAGCCAGCCAGCTGTGGTTTTCCCATGGCAGCAGCACCAGCCAGCAAACACACACACACACACACGGTTCAATCCTGGCTTTTCGCCGCCGCGGCGACAGCAGGGGTATCCAGGCAACAGGCTCCTGCTCCTGCACAGCCCACTCTTGCGCTCTCTGGGCTCCGTGGCGGAGGCTGTTAGGGGGGAAATCACCGCGGCGGTATCACGCAGCACGGCACAACACAGCTCAGGAGGGTTCAAGTAGGGGAGGGGGGGTGTTTCTTCTCTTCTGTTGCTCTCTGTGTTTTCTTCCTCTTGCCTGGCTCCCTCTGCTACATCTATCTCACACCTTTTGTCTCTCACTTGATCTCTCCCGCTTTCATCTGCCCGCGGCTCCCTCCCTTCCTCCCTCCCAGCTCCTCGCTCTGCTTTTATCTATGCGACTCTCCACGCGCTCGCACTCCCTCTATTTCTAACTCACCATACACCCACCCAACTCACTCTCTCCAAGAGAAAGAGAGTTAGGGGGAATGAGCAGCCAGAATTAGTGGCGTTTGGTGGCACTGGAACGGGGATTAGTAAAGCGTTTCGCAGCATCTAACAAACGCACAGTTCTGACAGGAGGGATTCTCCTTTTCACCGCATGGCTCTACATTGACTGTCTAAATGTGGTGCATCTGTACTGGAGTTCATTTTCTGTCTTTTCTTTTCAGCTGCAACTGCCTGGCACGGAATTAAAACATACAGCGTGTAGACTGAAGTGCATCAGAGCACCGAAAACACAGCTGCACAGCTGAGTCAATGATAAAATCAAATAATAATACCAACAATATGCACATCAGTCATCATTATGTTCACTACTGTACCATGTGAAACCATAATCAAAAGTTAGAATGTCTGATATCTTTAGATAGTGAGGCAGTGTCTATATTTAGAAGGTGTTTTCAGCCAAACATTTGGGCTTTCCCACTGAGCTGATATTTATACTGCAATCCTTACTGGGTTTTATTGGTTGCTATGCCAACTCTTACGGTACCTTGGGAGTGAGATGGCCATCTTTTTCACTGTTGTGTTTCAATGCATGTATCTTAAGAACTTGGAAGAAAAACACTATGGATCGACCGCGTTTGTAGGTGAAGTGCTATATAAATAAACTTTTTTTAACAAGTTGTGTGTATTGGTTGCAGATTTCGGTTAGAAATGTCAGGTCCAGTTCCAGCGTTGGGTGCTAGGACCTTTCCAGGTCAATAAAACATGCTGGTTTGCTCTAAAGCTAACAAAGCTAAACATTCATTCTCTCCTCTTTGTCTTTTTTTATGTCCAAAATGTACAATCTAAAGGCAAACACCAGCAGTTGCAGATCATATCAGCTGTAAATAATTAGAGTTAATGCCGCTGGTAACGTTCCCAAAGGTCACAATGAAGCTTGGCTGTTGTCCAGTGAGTGTGGCCACAGTCTGTTCTCAGCTAAACATTATTTGTGAGGTAAATTAAGCACCAATCAGTAACATCACCATCATGAGTGTTTTTGTGGTTTGACAAGGCCAACAGGGAGGAGTGTATCCTCTCGTTTACCTGATACACTTCAGTGTCTGGTGTCAGTTCAACTTTCCTTCATATTAAATCAATAATTTAAGCTTATTCACCTAATAGTTCTGAAGGGTGACCTCCTGTATTTCTGAGCAAGTAGCTTGTGAAAATCTCTGCTAATAAAAGGAGGCTTCAGATATATTTAACTAGTCAACTAAAGTAAGGATCTTAACTAAATATTTGAGCCTTTTTTTATTCTAACAAATAACAGTAATCATTTACAAGAAACGTTCAGCTCCCTCATGATTTCCCTTCAGCCACCACCTTATTAAGGATTTTGTAATGAAAAGAGGAGTTACCATACAGATAACAAGAAAAAAATCTGACAAAGTCAAGCAAAGGTTCAGCTCAAAATGCCAGCACTGTGACACCAGTGAGGACATTCCAATAGCCAACTGTGCAGTCAAACTGATTTTGTCACTGCACGCTCGCTCGTGCCACATTCAGTTAGGACACGGTATCTCAGATGGAATTATTTTCACCGGACATTGTGACTGGAGAGATTTAAAGGTTCTGTATGCAACAATCAGAGCTTTAATATAGCAGCAAACCACTATTTGCTATGTGAAGACAAAGTGGAGTAATGGTGTCTTAAGCAGAGACTGAAGTCACACTACCTCTGTGTGTGTTGTAACCTGAAATTCTCTGTGATTTGCTGTGGCAAGCTGCATGCCCATTGACTAGCTCTTTGTCGCTGGACTGTGTTCATCCGACAGTTACCATTGATATAAGGATAGCTTTGTCTCTTAAGCGCGGCACCCACTCTCTGGTCCTCCCCTAGTTAACACCATTAGCTCGTTGTTTAGCACTGTTTATTAAGTTAGCACTGTTAGCTGCTAGCTACCAGCTCAGCCATCTCCATGTTCAGAACTGTGCAGACAACTCATGCCCTCTGAATTATGCGTAGAGCCTCTTTAAATATGTCACACTTAAACAGATGTTCCCAGTCACAGACCAGTGGTTAAAGGGCAGGGAAACCCTGATGCACAGTCCCATAAATGTGATGTAGCCATAATGCTACAGCTGAGAGCACATCTGTGACATGCTGATGACCCTTTGCACTGAACACTGTGGGATATAAATGAACCAGATCATTGGCTTTATTAAGCATCTTTTTATATAACTGAGTACAGTTTTGGTGTGTGTGAACAATGGCGCTCATCAGCTTCCTGTGCAGCTGCCACTGACAAAGGACCAACTTGTTGAACACATGCTTTTTTCCAGGGTTTGAATTCAATTTGTGATTCACCCTGAAGGCTACAAACTAATTCAAGGGTTGATGTAATTACTACACATGTTGCAAATAAAGGGCTTTTTTTTTTCTTTTCCCATCGGACAGCTGGCTCGACAGGCATGAAATCAGCCACAATAAGGCAGTGCATTTCTATCAGAATGTGCTGTGTTTTCAGGGTAGGGCACAAAATACACACACACAGACAGGGACAGGGCTGCGAGGGAAGGCTGTACCAAACTCTCGAGGTCGGAACAACAAGGGCTCGAGGAGAGATACATATTTGTGCCTTTGTTCAGCACATTAACACGCACGCTGACGCTCTCAGCCAACACTGTGCCCAACTGAGCCTTCAACACAGCACATCACTGACTGACACATGCACACCTACACACACAAACAGTCTGTTACTGCTTAAATGATCATCAAGCATAGGGGAAATAATGCATACACACTAAAAGTATAGTTTTGCAGTAATAGAAATCAGCTGATGATGATTTATGATTAGACACAATTAATCACTGCTGTGATCCTAAAATGGAGCAGAACTATTAAAATGACTTTTTAAAAGCAGGGAGAGGCAGCGTGTGCCCCGGGAAACGGGCTGTGACGGATGAAAGGTCTACGACGAGAGCAGTTTGTCACACTTCGGTTAAGCACACAGTCAAAAGCTGTCTAAACACTGCGCGCGCATCAAGAGCTATTACAATCAATTAGAGGGAGAGGACGACAGAGAGGGATGAGGAGGAAGAGGGGAAATGAGGGAGCAGCGTGAGGCACCTGTAATAAGCTCCTGCCTCTTTTAGCAGCACAGATGATGCGAGGGAGGAGAGGAGGAAGAGGGGAAGGAAGGAGGGGAGAAGAGGGGTACAGGATGAAGAGGAAGAGACAGAAGGAGGAAGGGCGAGAGCGCTCAGTCATCAGATATATCCATCATGATGTCCATTAGTAATGCATAAGTGCTTGATTTGTGCCAAAGTTCGCAACTGTCCAAGTTTTAAACGTAGCTTTGTAACGTCCGACACACTGAACAGGACTCTATCAGTATTTACCAAGGAAAGTATTATTTAAGGTTGTACCATACTTGAATACACTGAATATCACGAACATGATATTACTTGCAATAAAAAAAACACTCTTTTCTGCCTTTCTGCTGCTTTCAGTGTATTGCTGAAATACAACTAATTACTTGTTTTTTTTCCAACATTATTTTATTGAACAAATTGAACATTGAACTAAACCAATAAAAAAGAATTTTACTTAAATGTTTGTTTGCAGTTTTCTACTGATTCTCTGTCAACTAACAAAAAAAAATCATTGAGTGCAGTATAACAGTTTTTGTGATCTATTTAGGTCAGGGTGAGCAAACTCATCTATCAAAAGAGCCATTTTTGACCAAAAATAATATCAAAAATATCTGCCTGGAGCCACAAAACATGTGTGAGCCTTTTGGTAACAGTGCATATTAAGTCTAAATTAGCCTATCGTCGTTAAAAATAGGTCTAAATGAGCATTCAAAAATATGTTTTACCACAAAATGGCTCCTCTGCAGTTGTGATTATATGGTACTTTAAATTTGCAGTGTTGACGGTGAAAGCAAATTAATCTGTCCACGCACTATTAAAGTCTGTGTTTTCCTCTGAGACTTTTACTTTAATGGATTGGGAATCCATTGTTAGCCTACCTAGGGAGGGTCAAGGCTAGACTGAGGTTTGGCAGAATTCAGAGGAAGAGGTGCCAGGTCATCGACGTGTAACGCTCATTTTAGTCAATGAAATGTTAAATGAAAAGTTTTTTTTGCCTACCCTTGGTTTAGGGAAAAAGTTGACATTGCAATTTGATAAAACAACTGTGCATATTTCAGTTATGGTACACGGGACTGTGCCCTTATTCGTGATTTTTCTACTATATATTGTAAACACTTGAGTCTGTAGTTCTAACAATATAAAGATGATAGCTAGAGATCATTCTGAAACAGGAAGGCAATGCGGGCTTTAATAGAAGTAGGCTAAATAAGACACAGAGTGAATATTTGCACAAGTAAATATTGTGACCAGGGTTGCAAAATTCAAGGAATATTTAATATTGAATCTTTATATGGGAATTAACTGAAACTTATGTGAATGAAATGAAAATATAGGGTTACTTGGTCAGGCTGTACCTTGTCATATTCAGATAAAGACAAATCTTTTACCATATGTTAAGAAGACATAATTGTAAACTATTCTAATAAACACGATAAAATCAATGAATCAATCGATTGTCCCTCTAAAGAGGACAGTTCATGAACAGAGCGTTCTTTGAAGAAAAACCTCCATGATCTGAAATGTGGCATTAGGGGAGTTAGCTTGCTAGCAAGTTAACTTAGGGTTAAAGGTAGCCTATATATAAAAATTCAAACTGACAGTATGGGCTGTGTGCACACTTGAGGTTTCAAGTGAATAAGTCATTCATGAAAGAAATATTTTACAACAAAGAAAGAATGAAAATAGATTAATTAAAACTCCTCAATTAGCATTAGCATGCTAAATCAAGCTAAATTCCACATAGCAGTAACAGCTAGATAGCAAAAAACTAGCAGAAGGTGTTAACTAGTAAGGAACTGTGTGCTCCGCTTTAGGCTACTACTGTATCTGCTGGTTCACTGAAATACCATTAAATACGTAAAATTTATTCACTCCAGTAATGTAAATTAAAAATCAAATGAAAGCATATAAAACTGCTTTTTCTATGCGTTTTTCCCCTGCAAATAAGTTCACTTTAAAAAGGTAGCCCACAGTTTCTATATTGAAATTGGGCAAAATTTTCAAGATTCTGGACTTTAAAGGAACAATAGTGTGGATTTTAAAGGAACAATAGTGTGGACTTTATCAATTAGTTTACTCACCCGTGTTAAGTCGAATTCTAAATTAAAACTTTGTTTTTCTCGCATGCCTACATGGTGAACAAAGAATTCAAAACTGGAGAAAATTCTTGATAAATTCAAGTCACAGGGGACCACATTAAACAACAGCAAAACTACATAAAAAAAACGTGTTTACAAGCTCCCACAAAACTCGTGCAGGATAATCCAAGTCTCATTTATCCAGTTGTATGCTCTATTCTTCCCAAACAGCCCTCTCAGACAGGGAACTGAACTTCAAGTTCAAGTTATTTACTGTATGCTCTCTTCAAAGCCAGACTCCACTGACAGAAAATGTCATTTTACCTTAATTTATCAAGAATTTTCTTCGTTCACTGTGGAGGCATGCGAGAAAATCAAAGTTTTCTTCACAAATTTAACATACCTCAGGATATAACAGATATACAAATGGTCATTTCAGGGGAAAGTATTCGTTTTATTCCCGTTGAAGAATTAGCTGACCCTTTTGACCCTAGCTGTGACCACAGCATTCAACATGATAGTCAGGCTTTAGTACTATGGAGAGATGTCCCACCTAGACACACTGAGAGAAGGATGAGAAAAGGTGAAGATGGGATGATAGAGGATTTATAAAGGAGACAAAAGGCTGTGAATAGTCCTGTCAGTAGAAAAAAAGGCAGCAGGAGAAGAATGACATGGAGGTGAGCAGCAAGACGTCTTCTCCCCCCCTGAGGCTTGATGCCATTTCAGCTCACGTCACAGCAGGAAGCCGCAGTGCACAGGTGGCTCAAATGCCACAGATACACACACATACATGCCTCATAAACCACAAGCTTTTCCCAAAAAACACTTTGAAATGACCCCAGGTAAGATGCTGTGTAGAGCTGTATACCCATTGAGAAAAAGAATGACATATACCACACATAGAGTTGGCTTGTACGCACTCCTAAAGTGCATGTGAAGTTACATAGATCAATTTTAAAGAGACCCTGAAATAAACACTAAAAAGTATTACAATGTAACTCATATTTAATTAGAGACTTTCTCCAGTTATATCAACAGTGTCTTTAAGCAGCTCTCTGACCGAGTCCCACAGAGGGGACAATAATTCACCGTCAGCCCTCCTCTTTAATTAAACTCTACAAACAGCCTCCCCTTCTAAATGTGTTTGTGTGTGTGTGTGTGTGTGTGGTGCTTAGAAAGTAGATGACATCATCGGGCCAGTCAGCAGGCAAGAAAAAAGCAACTCCAGCTGACTAAATAGAAACAGAAGAGACAGAGCTGCTTTTTTGTTCTTTTCTTTGTGTGTGCAGCCACAGTGGAGATCCCCCATCAGTTCCTACACTCTTCTGATGTCTGCTAAGACGTGTCAGAACTGTAGTGATTCTGCCTTCAAAATCAAAGCATGAATTTACAATCCTTACTTACTGACTGCACAGGCAGGAATATAGTATGATGACTCAGATTGTAAAGTATAATCTCCGGAGAGTCAGTCTTGGGGCCGCGGTATTGTTTTAAAGTAACATTTTAAAGCCTGCCATCTTCTGACGTGACATTCTGTGATACTGTATTTCTGCCATGTCCGAGCCAACAGATAACTCCTGGAAGATGTACTGGGCTTACTGGACAGTTTTGAGGCTGACTCATTTCTCTGGGCACGCTGCAGATGGAGAGGTAGCAATTTGCTAGCCTAGCAACATTAAGGCTGTAAACAACCTAACACAACACTCTCTTAAAGTATCCCAATGACTGTAAATACAAATGTCCTCTGAAAGAGAACATCTCCTAATACTGACACCAATACTAATAATGAAACTGTTAAGAGAATCTGTGTTTTAGGGGAAAAGAGCAGTAGGCTAACTGTGGACACAAGAAAAACTATGTACATTTAGGATGATAAAATAAGACTATGATACTAAGAATCATGTTGTACATAATTTATCTAAGAAGCAAATATCTTAATTAGGGCTAACTGGATAAAGGCAAATAACAGAGCAGCTAGAACAGTCTGGCAAGTGCAGAAAATTACATCACTTTACTGTAACGCAGCTTCTAAAACCAGGAAAAGACAACACTTCTATTATGATATCCAAAATCTAGACGGTATCTAATTTCTTATTACAATATTGATATAATATGTTGAGAACTGGACAAATTGTTGGTCTAGAAGAAGATAAGCAGATTTGTTCAATGTGTGATCTCAGTGTTATGCAAACTGAGTTGTCCTTTTGACTAGGCAATACTTAATTTAGTAAGATAAACACAGAAATTGATTTTATAAATAAGGATGATGCACATACAGCAGATCTATTTGGCTGTTCAGATATGAAACATTTAAAAACCACAGCCTTACAGTGGTTTTTAAAATGTATCTAAAATTAGTCATATGGATGTGTTATTTCAAAGTATCCAGCCATCCATTTTCATCCGCTTATCCGGGGCCAGGTCATGGGAGCAGCAGGCCCCAAGGCGTTCCCAGGTCAGATGAGATATGTAGTCCCTCCAGTGTGTTCTGGGTCTGCCCCGGGGCCTCCGACGTGCGACGTGCGACTTGCAACATGCTACATGCGACGTGCCCGGAACACCTCTAACAGGAGGTGCCTAGTAGGCATCCCGATCAGATGCCTGAACAACCTCAATTGACCCCTTTCGACCTGAAGGAGCAGCGGCTCCACTCCAAGCTCCCTCCGGATGTTCGAGCTCCTCACCCTATCTCTGAGGCTGAGCCCAGCCACCTCACGGAGGAAAGTCATTTCGGCCGCTTGTATCTGCAGTCTCATTCTTTGGATCCCCACCCAAACCTCATGACCATTGGTGAGGGTTGGTACGTAGATGGACCAGTAAATCAAAAGCTTAGAGCTTCTGGCTCAGCTCCCTCTTCACCACACCAGTCCAGCATAGAGCCAGCATCACTGCAGAAGCTGCACCAAACCGTATATGTATGTTTGCATATAATGGGGGGGCTACATGATTATGTCAGCAATCATAATCATGATGATTTAGGTCAATTTTTACATCATAACTATTGAACAACTTTAAATAAACCAACTGATCTAAACATGCTACAGCCTGGATGAGGGTGAGTCTGGGCTTTGAGGGAGGGCTGAACACACCACACTGTAAAGTAAAGGGCTGCACTGGATTTACAACGGACCAGGGCTCTAACTTAACTTTATTACCACCATCCAAAATCGTCGGAAAATATAATTTAAACTGTCCCAAAGTACATGTTTGTCGCCCAGTTTTTTACAGGTATACTTCTTTCAGATGTCAGATGTCATCTTCACAATTTGTGTACTCTCTTGCAATTTTACATTGACAGCTTTGTCAAATATTAATGTCATCATTTAATCACAGTTGTATTGGGGGTTTTTTTTATTGTTGTTTTTTTGGCAAGATCTACCTTTGTCCGCAGCTGTTCCACAATGTATTTTTGAATTGTCCCTGATCATTTTTTGTCTGTCCCCGGGATTACAGAATGTCCTTCAGTTAGAGCCCTGCACAAGACAAAACAAGAGCATCGATTGGAAATAAAATGTGGTTAATTGCCCAACCCTAAACTGACATGTCTTGTCATACCATGTGGGACAGGCCAAATGTTTGGCATGACAAAAATACTGATAAACATTAGCTTTCTTGCATATGTAGGACTCTAGTCCTCAGATACAGTATGACCTCGACATTTTTAAAAACTAGTTATCACAAAAATACTTCTGTTTACATCAGTACAGTGCACCAAAGACAACTTTCAACACTATCCTATTTCCCTGATTTCAGCAGTGACCAAAATTTGGGTATACTGAATATTTTTTGACATAGTTACATGGTTATGGTATTTGGTACCAAATAAAACAAATGGCCTTTGAATGGCCTGACAAATAGCTGTTTTTTTGGCCAGAGAGAGCAAAGAGAAAGATGAACTGCTGCAGTGTCAGGCTGTTTCCCAGGCTGACCGGAGAGCATGCAGGGACAACAGTGGAGACAGACGAGAGGCAGTGGTACAGCACTGTGAAAACAGAGACAAGACAAACAGAGAGATGGAGTGAGGTCTGAGGAAAGGCAGAGAGACTGAGGCAAGAGGAGACAGAGAGGAAAACAAAAGGACAGGAGGAAGCTGAAGGCTGGACAAAGTTGGAAATCTAAAAACAGAGCCTGATCATAGGTGAAAAGATGGGGAACATAATGCCAAAGTTATATAAAGTTACATAATAAATGACCGCTTGACACAGACAAACACAAAATGAGACAGGGATGATCAGGTGACAGCGTAGTCACAGGCTGAACCCATCCGTTTCTGTCAAAGTGTCCTTGAGCAGACAGTGAAGCCTTGTTTGCTGCGGGGTAACTACACAAACTGTCTGACCTGCAGCTGAAACACAGACATGGACGTGTCTCAAAGGACATGCATAGCAAATAAGTTCCCTATCAAGTGGCAGACAGGTGCACCAAGAACGCGAGGGAGGTGTGTCCCTAAGACAGCGCTGGTGCTGTGATAACAATGGTTCATATTTCATCCTCTGACAGCACATGATATAGTTACTCTTCTCACACAACACACAGGGTGTGAGAACACTCCCTTCCAATAGACAGAGAGCTTTCTATTACTGCCTCGTTGGCAAAACTGAGCAGAATACAGTGCAAAACAGCAGCCTTTGTCCTTTCATAAATCCCACAGGACGTTCAGGTACACTGAGATGCTCACGGATCATTTTACATGAGAGCGCATCGAGGAGAAGACCTGAAACATTGTTTTTTTTCTTACTCAACCGCAGTTTGACCCTGAAACTGAGGTGTGAAGTAAACCTTGACATTTGCAAAACTACTGAAATGGCTTCACGGAGCTTAGATAAAGAAGTACAAAGCAACCTTGGAACTGGTTTCCATCTCAAAGCATGTTTTCCTTTTATCTCTTGTGTGAGAAATTCATCTCGTATGACATAGTTCTCCTTGCCCATAAAATCAGAGGCAAAACAACAAGACTTCACCTGCTAATAGTGACATCATGTCAGCTGGCAGGTGTGCCGGTGCTGCAGGTGAGTCACTCTGTAAAGATGTGAGGAAAGGAAGCATGTTATTGATCTTCTTTTCACAAGCTGAGAAAATATACTTCATAAAGGACTTGTGGTCTATTCAATAAAAGCAGAGATTACTCAAGAGTCATTACAAACATCCCCCAGATCGGAAACATTTGAAGGCATAAGAGGTCATCAGCTGCAGATTAGAGTTTAGTGTTGCCACATCTAACGTGCATTTAAAAAATACATACATTTGCTTTTTCACTTATGGATTTTTATTCATTATCTGCCTGCCTCTTTTAGGATCAGGCTCCGAAAGCTGGTTTTGTTTGCACCCAGTTCCCGAAATTTGCTTTTCTCATAGGGTAGCAAATGTGTTCTCTGTCATCCTTCTGTTTTATTGGCAATGCTCAAATCATTCAAGTAGCAGGCTTCTCATTTTCAGCTGACAGTGAGGGTCGGACCCTTGCTTTGAAATGAATGAAATGCTGCTGGTGGCAGAAAATGTCAGCTGTAGCTAGTTGATGACAGAGGCTATTGTCTGAAGCGGCACTCCAGAGTGTTTTTGTGGTCTTCTCTGATGTAACAATTGACCTGTGTCAGAATCCATCAGTTAAAGTTACCCTCCAGACCCGTTTTAGAGTATGTAAAATACTTATTAATTTATTAATATTTTGTTGGACATAGTTTTCCCACATAAAAAGTAAAAATAAACAAGTGCTTTCCTCAGCACTGGCATGACGCTACTTGGGTTACTTTTATCAGTGAAAAGGCAGTGCGCATTACAATGGCTAGCATAAGTGTTAAAAGCATGGGTGGAATAATGAAACAATGGGCCCAAGGGCAAAAGGCCCCACCACTTTTCATACACTGGAGTAAGCCACACCGTTTTTGTGGTAGTTTTGCCTCTTTTTTGTTGTTGTTGCGTCTCTTTGTGGTCATCATGCACAATTTGTGGCTGTTTTGAGGTTGTCTGAGGTCATTTTGTATTTTTTTTTCGTTAGATTTGTGTCTCTTCGTGGTTATTCTTTGTCTCTTTGTCATTGTATTGCCAATTTTTGTAGTTATTTTGTGTCTCTTTGCAGTTCCATTTCATCTCTTTGTCATTTTAAGTCTCTTCCTGGTAGTTACATGTTAATTTGAGTGACATTTTGCAGGTGAAGGCCAGGGGGGCCTTGACACTTTGGGCCCCTGGGCATCCACGATTAGAGGAAACATGGGAAGGATGCAAGTTTGAGCCTCAGTCCTCACTCAGATGAGGAATCGCCGTAATCGACTACTAGCAAACAAATCGGAAAGATAAGCGTAGTTAGCATCTTTCATTTGTTTATGTTGGTTATTTGCTGTGTCCAAGTCTCTTTCCCAGTCAATATGTTTCCCATATTAGACAGCAATTGGCTGTTGTATTAGTGGCATAAAAACTAATCTAGCTTGCCGGTTGTACGTTTGAATCTCAGATTTTAGACACTGCACAGACATCGCCCCCCTCAGCAGAGGAATGTGAAAACACCTCTCTCGTGACAACCTCTGCAAGTCAGTACAAGTCAGTATAGTCAAGGTCAGACATTTTAGAGGACATAAACACAGGAAAAAGTCTGTCTTTTTTTTTAACTTCGGATACAAATGTTGAAACATAAACCCACATAGCTTTAAGAAGAGATCAAAACGATTCCATTCAGCTTCAAATTATGTTCAGGATGTTTTTTGCCACAGAGCATCTGCTGTGGGTGTGTCCACTAATGGGCAAAATTAGAGCCAGAAACAACAGGAACATAAGGCCTTTTAGGAAAAACCACAGGTGAATATTGAAAGATATATTATTGGTATTCCTGCTATGATATGCCAAACTGTCCATACAGTGCGAGTCAGACACAGATAATACAACACACTGATAAAATGTGACCAAATTAAGTCAGTAGGAACAGCTTGTACAGTTAGCACAGAGCATAAAATATAAACTGTATCTAAACAGTTGGAGATCACGCAGAACAGCAGGAGAGGAGCAGGACTGTGTTTGTCATCTGACCTGCACCACTTCTGTTGTCCAGTCTGGACAATGATGTCATTGTTGCCGGGTGAACTGACCGACAACAGGTGACATGCGGACAGATGCTAAGTCAACACTGTAGCGCTGTGAAGGAGGTGACGACACACTGAGCAATAGATGGATAAAAACAGAAATCACTAATTGAGCTACATTACTTACAACTGACGCACTCTGAACATCACATGTAACCACAGATGGAGGGCTCATAGGAAACTGGAAAATATCCCACAAGGCTAAGAACACACTAACTAGAAAAAATGCAACATAGCGACCTGAAAGACATTTTTTTAAGTGTCTGCCTGCATGACTGAGTGGATGCAGACATTTATGGGTCACTTTCACTCAAGGCTAAAATAATGTAGCATTCAAGGACACATATCAGCAGCATCTCCACCATGCTGGAATGACTATCCATACACTACACACTCTAACAATAAACCCCCAAAAAGTCCACAAAGAGCTTTTCTATGTGTTTCTACCGCTGCACAAGTCCACTGAAAATATAACAGCAGCTCCAGAGGCAGTGTCACCTAATGGACAGATGTATCTTATCCTGTCACTGAGCTAGAAACTCCCCCTGATTGGACTGTGAAGAGTTTAACAGCCACTGCTGTTCTATAAATATAAGCTTTTCATCTGGTGAGAGGCTCCAAATAATGAATGAAAAGGTGGATGGCGCTAAAAGCTAAAGCTAGTTCTTCATCTGAGTGGGAGGAGAGGCCACAGAGATGAACAAAAGTACAAGTAGACAGGTAGAGAGGCAGGCTAATCCTCAATGATAAGCCTATATTGTGGATGTTAAACCTGCTTTAAAGGTGATAATACTGAAGGTAAGGAAAGGGAAATGTTAAACACAGACCATTAAGCCTCCTTTCATGTGATAGTGTGACCTGCTTCAATCTTTAGACCCTTAAATCCAACAGCAGCTCCACTGCTTCTCAACCACATGCTGAAACTTACGAGTCACGAGTCATCTCGGCGTCTCGGGTGAATCCGGCACCTCGGCCTAAAAGAGAATCTGTCGCTGGAAGCGTTTGGTCTATTTCTTGAAGTGTCCACTTTCTCCACAGACTGACTGAGTTAGCAGCTGCGTAGCTGGCTCGACCACTGACTGGCTGACTTCAGAGGGGGGAAAGTGAACCGGCGTTTAGATGGACAGTGACAGTGGCCAGGCGCCCACCCATACACCCACCCACCCGCAAAGACTGCTGGTAGCACCCCCACCATCATTTCCCCCAAGCACCCACCCACACTCACTCACCTCACTGGAGCCAGGGCTAAAAGTGGAGCAGCTGGGTGGGGGTGTGGGCCTACAGTTGGGGGTCATCAGGGAGGGAATGTCTTCCCTGCCCTTTCCAAAAATAGATATTCTGACCCGCACACGTTCTCAGCCTGGATTACGTGGCGGATTGTTCGAGGTTTACTCATTCTAATACAGATGTTACCATCGATTACCAAAGAAGGAAACATGTCATCCTTAACAAATGAAGCCATTATGAAAGTCACACAGGGTTTACCCTGTCTGACTCGAAGGCGGGCTGCCTTAATATTATTGGCCAATGCCTTGGTTTAGAGCCAAAACGATCAGTCAATCAATTAGGTGATCAACAGAAAATTAATTGGCAACTATTTTGATATTGAATAATTGCATTAGTCATTGTTTAAAGAAAAGAACGCCAACCATTTGCTGGTGTAATGCTTCTTAAATGTGAGAATGTGAAGCTTTTCTTTGTCATTCATGATAATAAACTGAATAGCTTTTGATTTTTGGACTGTTGGTTGGATAAAACGTACCGTTAAAGTGACATGATCTTTCCAAGTTTCAGTGGTCTTTTAAGTGATAACTTTTAAAGGGGACTCCACCAGGTTAACACATAAAGGTCAGTTTACCAGTTTTGAGGACTATTCAGCCTGTGAAAACAGTTTCAGGTCTTCTGTAGCTCTGCAGGAGTCAAGTCCGACAAAGTAACTCCTGATGATGTCATTTGGGTTTTTACAGCTTGGGTCCGGAGATGACACATTTCTAACAAAATGCTGTGGTTGGTGAAGTTGTGAAGATGTTGGTATTTATAGGGGGGGGGGGGGGGGTATAAAAAACATACAAAAAGGGTTGCA
>JAPZEB010000010.1:3723657-3734563 GCA_029783705.1 Chaetodon striatus
CCCCCCCCCCCCCCCCCCCCCCCCCCCCCCCCCCAATAACACACAGACACAACTGGTTGCATCATTAGGAGTGCAGGGCTGTTTTTGGAGCTAGATCTTTACAAGGGACTAAAAGTCAGGATATCTAGGCTTCTCAGTAGGGATGCACTGATTTATCCACTGAGCATCGATATTGGCTGAAATTCAACTAAACTGTCATCGGATTGGTGATTAAACACAAATTTAAATAAATAAGCAGGTTTAAGTGTGTATGACTGTTTGGCACATGGGCTCTGTGAGCTCACTGTTGTGTGACAAGACGGCCAGGAGCAGCCGTTGTCATGTTGTCACAGAGAACAATAGAAAATGCGCCTGGGACAAACATGGACACTCTTGGGATGGAAGGACGCAGTACACTCACTGCTGTTGTATCAGAGGGATCCCCCTACTGTTTCCCTGATAATGCTACATTGTAAACAACAAGTTCGTCTTGAAATCCGAAGGAGGAGAGCTAGTTAGCATTAGCTCTAAGCAGACAGTGGCCGCAAGTAACAGCTCACAGATGTTGCACTGAGTTATATAATGATACCTTCAAGCTCTATTCAGTAACAATGACAAATGGGTGAAGGTCACTTATAACACTCTCATGTTGTGTTCAATGTAATCTTTTAAAAGGCATTTTTTGGCAAGAAACTAGATCAAATACAGCTGTTTAATTAAGAAATATATTGATGTTTTCACAGCAATACAAAATAGGTATTAGCAAGGGAAATGTAATATTTACAGTAAAAAGGCTTTTGAAGCAGCTTTATTTTAGATATTTTTCATGAGAAATGTTAAATTAAAAGTTGTTTCATAAATGTGTATAATTGCATTTGTGCTAAATTATTCTTTTTTAATCTGTCTCTCCTGAGTCCCCCGCCTATATGGAATAATGATACTACATCACTGGAATAATGAAAATATAATTTTCCAACACCAAAATACAGATGCATTCAGAAAAATGAATTTACTCATAGGTTTCAAACTCAAGGTTTTGCTGCCTTATAAAGACTACTGAACTGCCGTAAATTGACAGAAGGCTGAAGGCTTCAGACGAATCGTCTTTCCAGTGACAGAATTGGCAGTATGCAGGGTTTGAACTTCATTCTCAAGTTTTATTTTTCACTCTTCACACATCTTCTGTCATGTTTTGTGTCTATAACTGAGTGCAACACCATGAATGCCTTCAAGTGTGTGTGAAGTTATGAATCCTCATTACTGCAGTTTATTGCGTCAAGACAACAAAGACGTGCAAAAGACGCTGAGCTCTTGAAGATGAATGGGGAAGGCAGTGCAATGCAGCCAGAAGGAGGCATGTAGTCAGTTTCTTGTCCTGCCTTCAAGTGTGGCCATTCAGAGCAGGTAGAAAGCTTCTGCATTTGGATACTGGGGGACGAAATGTAGTACTACTTACTCTGTTTGAAGCATTATGAAGCCTTCTCTTTGTTGAATTAAAAAGGCTAGAAATGGAACCTGAGTTCTGATCATTTATGTTCAATCAATGATGTTGTTCAACGCAGTAACATCACAGCTGACACTCCATAATGCTCAACCAAAATGACAGTATATCAGCACTCTAAGCTATAAGTTACATACAGTACAGAGATCTTTATATAGCCTGGCTGCACTCAGCCCACAGGATCAATGGCTGAGCAGAAATAGAGATGTTGGGCCTTCAGGCCTCCTGCAGGGACATGAAAACACAGTATGAGGATTATGGCAAGAAAAACGCAATGGGCCCATTCTGGGCAGTGTTTCTGGTCGATATGAAATCTACTCATGGTCATTAAGAGAGTGCCGGTGAAGTCTGGACGCAGAGGTAGAGGGATCCTGCGGCTTGCATGATCCTACATATCTGGACTTGCACTGAAAAGCTGTTGTCACCGACTTCTAAGTGCAAGTGCTATATTCACCTGAGAGAGGCAAACACATGGTGAATTATGACACTATCAGTGACACAAGTCTATCACTCAGTCACATATGGCCTTCACCCTAAAAGAATATGTAGGTCATGTAAAATACACCATGGAGGTCAAAGGTCAAATGTATCCAGTGTCTGTCTTCCAAGATTCACCAGGAGTCGGTCAGGTTTACCGGTGTGACCCAGTGCTACAGTATGTCAGCTCATAAATAGCCTGAGCTGTCTGCACATTCCTCATCCTTCCATCACCAAAGACCCAAATAGATACAGTATGTCTTTCATCATCTATGTCAAAATGTTGCCATTCCAATTCAATATAGAGATTTAATAATTAAGCTCAAAAAGAAGAAGAGTCCTCTTCATAACCTGAAACCAAATTAAATCCAAAATGAGACCTATTAACCACAAAGGTTGGCAGTGTAGTTCATGCCCATACACTGTACATAATAATAAAGCTCTGACCGTGTCCTTCTAATGTCAGAAAAAAAAGAAGGAATACCGCCTTGGGATTGTATGCCTCCGTGAATCAGTCAAGTTGCAATTACAGTTTATATCCATGTCTGTGAAAACATGATTGCTTCACACACATCTCCCCCCCGGCAGCACAGAAGGTCTATACAGTCAGCACAGTTTCAAGATTAATGTCACCAACTCAGTATCTGAACAAATGTCTCCCCTTCTGTTCCTGAGTTATGACTTTAATTGAGTAATGGCCAGAAAAGAAAATTATGATGCCACGGTGAAGTTTACCTTTGACCTTTAGGATATTAAGTATTAACATTTAATCATTATATCTTATTAGACATTATTAGAGATTTTGTCATAATTAACATGTGAATTATTGAGTTGTGGCATAAACATGTTTTGTGAGGTCACAGTGACCTTGACCTTTGACTCTCAACCACCAAATTCTAATCAGTTTATACTTTAATTCAAGTGGATGATTGTCCCAAGTTTGAGGAAACTTCCCCAAGGCCCTCTCGAGATATCACCTTCACAAGAATGAGATGGACACAAGGTCACAGTGACCTTGACCTTTGACCACCAAAATCTAATTGGTTTATCATGGAGTCCAAGTGAAGGCCGACTTTGTAGAAATTCCCTTGAGGCATTCTTGAGATATCGTTAACAAGAATGAGACAGAAGGACAACCCGAAAACTCTTCATTATCGCCGGGACCAAGGCTTAAAAAATATTACATCTGCAGTTAACCTTCAGTCAAAAATCAGAAACACACTGTACAAACTAGTTATTTCGGTGCGCAACCCAACCCTCAAATCATTCACTGTACAAGCAAAGCAACTTATTGATCAAGTCATACATCGTAAGACCTTCATCTGATGCATCTCCTGGAGGCACTATAGGCTCTCTGGGCCTTACTAAGGGTTTACAAATTACACCCTAACCTTGAAAGGGAAGCTTCTCTTGGAATCGTTGTTTGATCCATCAATACACTCTTCAGCAGGGAGTGAAACACTAGTTTATTATATCTCTGGTGGCCAAAATCTGGGGAATACACCAGTCAATTTACAGTATAATCTATAGTGTACAAAAATTATCTAGTTTTATTTCCTAGTTGAGGCTGTGGTGAACTATTCTTAGGCTGATGATACAAACTGTAAAGATCTAAAAAGAATGAAAAATACAACAGAATTACATTGCCACAACAGAGTGAAGGAGCTGACTATAAATTTTTGTATCCATCCAACTCTCCAAGTTTTGCAACAGGAGCACTACACACAACCAGTGGAGAGAGACAGACAGGCAGTGAGACACACAGAAAGAGATAGACAGGCAGTGGCAAGGAAAGCAGAATTATCCATGGCAATAAACCTCCTCCTTGACTAAACAGAGAAAGAGCCAATGTATCACTTCTTTTAAAAGTTTCCCACTCCCCCCTCCTTCCACTCACACACTGGAACACACTCTCCATTCATTCATCCCTTTCCCTACAGCCCATTCTTTTGCTCCCTTCGTCCCTCGGTATCTCCTCTTTTCCCTCTCCATCCGTCCTAAACTCTCTCTCTCTCTTTCACCCTCTCACTCCCTCATTCACTGTCTCTCCCCTCGTCTCCTCAGCTCACCTCTCATGCTAATAGGCCATTGATGCGGTCTCTATGGTGATGTACTTTTCATTCCAATGGAGAGAAACGGGCCAATGGACTGACAGGATTAGGGAGACGCGGAGCGACCTGTGAATGTGTGTGTGTGTGTGCACATGGTTGTGTATGAGCTACACATAGTGAGTAAGAGATTATTTCAGCTTTTTCCAGTTAAAGTAGTGAGTGTGTGTGTGTACATGTGACTCAATACTTAGTTCAAAACCATCCATACTTTGGCTAAATGATTATAGCACAAATGACACATTCACCATAAAAATAAATCACCAATTTTATTAGGCCCATTCAAAGGTCATGTACGTTTAGTAACTTTTTACGTCTGTCAAAGCAACCACATAATTTCATATCGACAATGTGGCAGTACCTTCTTTGGAGCTAAAGAAATCCACAGAAATATTACAGTTCCCGTAACTGAGTCGGCATTTTACTTCAGTTCTGAGCATCTCATGAAGATAAAGTGTGAGATTATACCATGCACCAACTGCACCAAATACGCACTATCAGAAACTGGACAGTTTCAAACCTATTCTCTCGTGTAGAGTGAAAATTAAATGAACAAATGTATTCGTTTTAATTAAACACAGTAACTAAGCTAAGCTATGATGTGTTGGATTGTTGCTGGTTTGTTGTAAATCAAGCAGCTTATTGGACAGCATTCCGAAAACACTGACATTATTAAATGTAAATATTTTTAACATTATCCACATTTACAGAGAGTGGTGAGTTGCGAGTTTATTAATTTACCCTTCGCTAAGCCCTGCCCCTTTGCGATGGTCTGTCAAGCTGTCAGAGCTAGAATGGTGCCCATGCTGTAACTAACTGCACTCCCTGATGAAATAGTATCAAAAAGTGCAACAACAGCTCCCAAATAATTTCACACACACACACACACACACACACACACACATTTACGCCCAGGATTTATCAGTCCCAAGCCAGAGTCTTGCAGTACATATCACTGTCCCAGCCTGACCGGTTAAACCTGCTGAGAGTGGGGAGGGGACAACACTTACAGCAAAGTGTGGGTGTGTGTGTGTGTGTACATGAGAAACATAAAAACATAGATCTGCCAGCATGCTAGTGCTGACTCTGCAATCTGCAGAACAGCAAACGTTAGCTGTGTTTGGTAGCAACGCCTTGTTGCTACAATAAGCTCCAAGACTCCCATCTATCAAACTCCAGTGTGGCTACATGTGGACGCACCAGAGTATGAGAGGGTGAAAGAGAGATGGAAAGAGACTAAATATCATGAAAGAATTTCTTGTCCACAATAACAACACTAATACATTTTTCCACGATGTTAAAGCAAAGAGGATTTCTAATGGAGCGGACTTCGCTGTCCATAAATGAGATGCTTCATTATTTTAGTGAGAGGTCTTGACACAGAATCCACAAACTGCATGGTCCAATCCTGGAGCCTTTGGTGGAGCACTCTGCAGGAAGAGGGCTAATGTGGGGTGCTGGTGGGTGCTTATGACACAAACTATAGGAAATCAAAGCCTAGCTTAGGAAACAGAAGAGGTGTGAAACTCGGATAGATGAGATAAAGTGGGAGGTAGCAGGAGAGGCACAACTGCAGTGAACTGTGTTAATTTCCGGCAACATCTGATTTGATAATTCTGGCCAAATCTCTCCCCTTCTGTCCTGAGATATAACACTGAATAATGGCCAGAAAAAGTGTTTTTGCAGAACATTATGATGTCACAGTGAAGTTGACCTTTTTGATATAAAATGTCTTCACTTCATCATTTCATCTCATTAGACATCTGTGTGAAATGTTGTCCAAGTTAGTGTATTAACTTCTGAGTTATGGCCAAAAACATGTTTTGTGAGGTCACAGTCACTTTGACCTTTGACCATTAACCACCAAATTCCAATCAGTTCATCAGAGTCCAAATGGATGTTTGTGCCAAATCTGAAGAAATTCCCTCAAGGTGTTCTTGAGATATTGTGTTTACAAGAATGCAACAGACAAGGTCACAGTGACCTTGACCATTGACAACCAATTTCACTGTTGAGTCTAAATGGACATATATGCCATATATGTGAAAATTCCCTCAGTGTTTTTGAGGCACCACTTTCACGAGAATACAGCAGAGGAGATCACAGTGACCTTGACCTTTCACCTTCGACCACCAAATTCTGATCAGTACATTCTTGACTCAACATGAGCATTTGTGCCACAATTAAAGAGAAATTATACATTGTGTCTTCTTCACCAATGAACTGGCTGTGGTCAGCTCACATTCACATCTGTTAACTTTGTTGGTAAGAGCAGTATATCAAATGAGACCTTTTATGATTTCCCTGGTTTTCTGTCATATATATAATGTTACAATGTTGGATGGTCACACTACATGTGGCCAAAGTTTCAAATAATGAGGTATGTGTGTAAATGTAATCCCTGTGAGCAAAACCCCAGGCTTCAGACTGTTTTGAATACTTCAGCTTTCAAGACAAGCTAACGTCAGCTCAGATTGCTTTATATGTTCATCTGCTACAGGCACGCTACTGCCAGTATTTACATTACATACAATGCTACTGTAGCTACATGCTAGCATTAGGGAAACATGTCATCTTGGTTGCAGATGTTGTCAGTTTCTCCCAGTTTTCAGATAAATGTCCACCTGGAATCTTTTCGGTTTTAAAGATTCTGGTTTAGATACTTTTATAGGTGATTTTTTTTTGCAGTAGAAAGTGTTGCTGGACTCGGTGCAGTCATTACCAGAGTGTGAGTACACTGCTACATGTAGCTATATGCTAACATCAGGGAAACATGTAACCATGGTTGCAGATGTTGTGAATTTCCACCTGATTTCAAATCAAATTCCTGCTGAAACATGTCCGGTTACAAAGATTTTGGTTCAGACGGTGTTACTGTTGATTTTTCATGTTAGAAAGTGCTGCTGTTCTCCATTACAGTCATTCTTTGGCTGCAATGTCAGTGCTGAGATGCTGAGAGTGCAGATATGGAAGACCTGGAAACGCAGACCAATGAGAGCAGACTAGGCTTCCAAGCACTAAAATGGAGTGTTTCAGACAGGTGAATACAAGTGTTCCAGCACAGAAAGTATCAGGAACAAAGTGTTTTTTAACATTAAAGCATGTAAACATGTTTTAGTAGAAACCCAGAACACAAGGATGAACTTGAAAATAAGCCTCAAAGGTCCTATTTAAGCCTATTTTGGTGACAACAATGAGTGTTTGGAACATACTGAGATTAATCAAGTGTAAGAAACGTCTGAAAGCCCTACTGCTGTTTCTGCAGCCTTCATTATCTCCAGGTTTGCTGAATACATGTGTTCTTTTTCCCCAGCCCCAGCAATTTACAGGTTTTAGTCACAGACAATTACATGTGGCAGCTGTTGGGTACAACTAGTCCTCTAATGTCAGGGATGGGCTCCCACTGCGCCAAGCACCAACCCAGGCAGGAAGAAAGACAAGCTGGTGATAATACACATTGTAACCGATGTAGACTTGATAATAAGCGAATTAGATGTGATTAAATATTTTGAATCCCAATGTAACAATTCTCTACATTGTAATAAATAAGTGTTGCTTGGGAACTGTCTCTTAGGCACGTCATTTCATCGTCATTGTAAACAGAATGTCTGAATGCAAAACTGCCCACTGATTACAAGCCCCCGGCTGGACTAACATGAGTTCAAGTCAATCAGCTCAGGTGAGTTGATGTCAATTGGTTTATTTATGCACAGTGTACAGCTAGAAAGCAGTAGACTAACTATGTGACTGACAGGTTGTAGGCACTCTCCCACATGGCACACTTTGCACGATTGGTCCGATATCAGAGGCACACAAAACCTAACTGTATGCACATACTGTATCAGATCATGCTGGTGAGATTTGGACATTTTATCTCACTCACCAAACCTAATTATTTCTTTTGTTACATTAAAATTAGCAGCAAAGTAGTGAAAGCTGTTTTAAAGCCTCAGCTGATCCCTTCACTATCTTCTCTGTGCCTGTGACACAAAGGTGTCTCAGGCAGCTCCTGCAAGATAACAGCAGCCTTCATTATATTCTACCTGAAGTAATCCACAGAATTAACGCTTCTGTCTGACAAGTGCTGACAAAGAAATCTCCTCCGAGACTTCTGCCACATGAGTTGCAATTTTCTACACTAATACCACCACTGAATATCAGTGTGTTTTTAATCAGCCGTAGGAAAATGCCGTGCTGCTGCTGACACGTCACGGCGCCCGGGGCAGCATGTTATCGGCAGACTGTATGATGATAGACCTGGCAGGTTATTACAGTGACAGCAACATTTTATTGTTGTTCATTTCTTTCTCATCCTGTCTGCATACAGCAATGACCTCTATACCCTCACAGCTTAAAACCACCTTCAGACAGCCATGTCCATGCATCACTGAATGTGTTTAAGGGCCTTTACACATCAATTAAATGACATGAAAAAGCAAAATACCCACCTGCAAATACTTCACACTGAAGTATTCACACAGGCAGCGATGAAAATCTGTGACAGTTGCAATACTTATCCAAAAAAAGTTTATGCAGATTCACACCAGCTCGCTCTTAAGATAAAAATACTGACAGTGTGAGAAGGGCTATTGGGGTGAGGGAATTTCCCCTGCACTGATTAAAAGTGGCTCAATAGCACAATATGCGGTGTTATCACCATTTTTTGTTGCTTTTGCAAATTGCTTTCATTATCCTAACTTAAAGCTTTGTAAATAAGCTTTATTGTAGGCAGTTATAAGGTATATTGTTGCTTTTTAAATGTAAAGATGACGAAGTTTTAAACCTAGTTAAATACATGTTCACTATTAAATGCAGGGCACAAAAAGGCAATGAGGCGCAATTAGAGGCGCAAAGTTTTTTCAGCTGAGACTATTTGGTTGCGTCTGGTTGCTGTGATACAGAATATTCACATAGGTAAAAATGTCAGCACAAAGTACTTTTCTTCTTCATTGTTGTGGTTGTTTGGTGATGTGACAGTTGGTCTATGTGGTATTTGTCCCACCCTTCCTCCACTGTGCTTGGACGACTGGACAGTAACAAGAGGCTGCAGCATTTTACCTAAAGTTAAGTATTTTTCAACCCTCTGCAAACAAAAAACACAGCAAACTTTGCAGCGCAAATCAACCTCGTTACGGAAAAAAAATGTCACTTTTTCGCCGCATAATACCCACTTTCAGTGTCTAAGTCATCATGACAAGCACAGCAGTTCTAAAAATTAATCACATGGAAAAAATGGTATGTGAAAGAGGATGAGGATGTTGTAGGATGAGGACAAGGACCTGCTTATGTTTGACATGCAAAGCTTTTAAAATCTTCCCTCAAGCATCCTGTAACAAAATAAGTGTCCAGTTTTCCACCGACTTGCTTCTTGCTTATGTTAAAAAAGGTTTTGTTGGGGCCATTCCTGCTCGGCCTCGGCCTCCTCTGCAGCCCGTTTGTGCTGAGCCTGCGGAATTCCACTCACACAGGGGTCTGTTTGTGAGTGTGTTGGGGATTTATTTAGACTTTCAGGGACCGTTTCCTGGGTTTGCAAGTGTGCGTGTCATCTGTGTTTTGTTACAGTCTTCTGCTGCCATAACAAGGCTGATGGCATCTGCAGACATGTAAGATGATGGGCTACAGAGAGTCTAAATATACAAGTGGAAGCTCCACAACAGAAAGTGGATGAACTCAATAAAGAGCTTTCAGTGGTTTTGCAACAGTTTGATGATCAGATGAGATCCAGACCACAGAGACCATGTACAGTCCACATTTCACAATCTAAGACACAAAATAGTCTCTTCGAAGAATCTGGTCCAACATATATTCCAACTATGCTCGTAATTTCCATTAATATTAGAAGAGGAAGAACTGGTTGCCATGCCAACCTTAATTGGAGTTACTTGCCATCTTTCCTGTTGGGCCCTACTTTAATCTTAATGCGGAGCACAGAGTGCAAAACTGGGTGAAAAGTGAATGCAAATAAAAGGGTGTGGTGATTTATAGCTAATTGTTCAGAGTTCAATTAAAATAGTTTATTTACACTCTAAGCAGCATTATTGCTCCTCTTTTACCCCAAGACTTCAGTTTGCTGTTGTTCAGTCATCAGACTGGCAGCTGAGTGATGCCCTAACCCTAACCCCAACAGAAACAGACGTGGTTCTTAAATGTCTACTCCCAGCGCAAAGTCTAAGACCCAACCAAAACACCAACCACTGGCTTTATGCTGTATCATTTAAATCAACGTCCATATGCTCTTTGATAGACACTAAGTCACCACATCAATGGCATCAGGAGCACTGCCTGCACTGGCTGTTGTGCCAGCCACCACAAAAATAGGGCCATCAGGGTCCATTGTGGTGTTTATGGTGTTAATCAATGGATATCAAATCTGTATATTTGAAACTGTTTTAATACTAATTTTCAGGAGTCTCAATACTGTCAGTACTTCTTTCTCTCAATCACTTCTCTCCAACAGCGAGCTAGCACACACACTGCTGCTGTGCCCCCTGGAGCCCCGCCTCCTCTCACTTGCTCTCTCTTCTCACTTTAATTCAATTCAGTTCACAGTGGCTTTACTGCCATGGGCGCATACACTGGCCAAAGCAAGTATGAAATACAAGCAAATAATGTATGTAAAAAGAGTTAAGAGCTATTACTATACAGAATATTTTGTTTTGTTTTTTATTTGCACTTTGTTGCGTTTTGAATGTGTGACAATCTCAGAGGTTTCTGCACATGTGCACTACCACAAGGAAAATACTGTTTCTGCATAAAGTTGTATTGTTAATGTTTACACCGTACACCATCAATGTATTTTTTTCCCAGTGGTATTGAAAATGGTATCAAATAATATTTCTAA
>JAPZEB010000010.1:3750780-3770978 GCA_029783705.1 Chaetodon striatus
GGCCTGTGTGTGTGTGTGTGTGTGTGTGTGTGTGTGTTTAAATACAAGGCCTGACCTTCATGACAATGATATTTCAAAAGAGAATTAAAAGTATTAACTTTTTAATCAACAAAGACTAAAGTTGCAGCTGTTGTTTTGCTGGTGTTCATCGTCCTGTGGTCTGCAGGGGGCTGAATGGAGCTTTTCTGTTGCTGCACCTCTGCTGGGATCAATAAGGCATCATTTCATTGTTGTTTGATTTTACATTTGACGTATGCGTCATTTTAGAGTGAAACTCTTCATATGAATAGTGATGAAATCTTATGCTCAGTGGTTATATTGTGGTGGGTGGAGAACTCTGATACTTATTTTGAATTTCTTTATTCAAAAGATGTGGGCTAGAGTTGTTTAAAGAGCTAATGGCTAGGTAATGAAAGTAATGTAACGCAAAATGTAACGATTTGCTTCTGCTCTTAAGTAATTTTTGAGGTAATAACTTTTTCACAATGAGTAAGGAATGCACCCAGTCCCCTTAGTTTTAAGAAACGTCTTAAAACACTCCCCTTTTTTATTTTTATCTCCAACTCTTTTAATAAGACCTGTTAGAAATCCTGTCAGCTTCCACTGCCTGTACCTGCAATGTTGTGTGCTCGTCCTCTGGCCCTTTGGGTCTAAAAACATGATTCACACATAAAATGTATTATTTACTGTCATTATTATCATTATTTTAAAGGTGTAATGAAAAATTAATTACATTTCTACATTCTCAGTAACACTGTTCATTAGACAACAGATCTCATAAAGCTATTCTTTCCAGTGCAACTACGACTGAATGTGTAGACATGTGAAGCGAGGTGTTACACACAAGCAAAAGATAAGAATATTTCTGTGCTTTGATCCAGAGTGTTGGGCCTGTAGATTATTAGCTAGAGAGGGTGCTGGTGGAGGAAGGTTATTAGTTCATGGAGTTATGTATAGGTGGAAAAGGAAGGACTTCTTAATCACTTGAAGGTGCTGACAGACAAATGAGCAGTTGTTTTTAATGTTTCCATATTAAACTAGAATGAGGGAGAAAGATCAGTTGTGCATATTGATTGCGCTGTTATCTGGTGAAAAAAATCTGCCTGTAGGAAAAGGATTAACACACACACACTTGCCAGCAGTAACCGGCAGAGCTCCACTAACTCTATCTCTTACACACACACTCACACAGAAACAAAGCTCTAGCATTGTGATGCCACAAGAGAAACTCAAACCAAAGATTAATGTGTTACATAACAATAGAAAATTATGCTTGTCACAAAAAGTGTATTAATTTTAATAATAAATATGTTGACGCTGTTGAATTGATTTGTGTGTGTGTGTGTGTGTGTTTCATCTGTACAATGACCTGATAGAGGGCTCAAGGAGTTAGCATTTAGCCTTGAAGGAATACCAATTATCCCTTAACCAGACAAACCCATTTCAGAGTGTTCCTTTGCTCCTTTTTGAAAAAGGAAAAAAAGTTTAGCTTCAAGTTTAGTAATCCACTTTAATGTATTTCCTGACTGACTCTGCTCTCCGTGAACAGCCAATCTACAGAGTGAAAATGTGAGAGGAGGGAAATTGATTTTGAGCTGGCCAGCTGCTTGGTGCCTCAGCCACGTCCACAGCTCCTCTCCAGCATCAATTCAGCTGGAAGGATGTGCCGCCATAGAGGCAGTGGTGCAATTTCCCTTCGACTTGAGCTGAGCAGAGGTCTAATTAGTCACAATAATTCACGCCCCCTGTGTGAGTGTGCCAGGCTCTGCCATATATTAGAGATTCAGGCATCGATTGGCTGGCGACTGGAATTAGCAGATTTTTTAAGTTTTTCAGTTTGACTGGCCACGACCTGTGACCAGCTGGTCGGTCTCAGATATAGCCAGTCCCAAGCCGATCAGACTAACATGCATGTGCTGCATATTAGTTCACATCCACACACAGTGGCATAGACACTGACCAGCAAATTGTCATAGCTATTGCAACAAATTCTCATCCCAGGTCGTCAAATACAGACGCTTTATTACGCTCCCAATGAGTGACTTGTCAGACCCTCTTGGTGATTTCATCTCTAAAAAGTAACTAACGAGAAAAAAATTGCAACTAATTCAGACCATCATGGAAAAAGGTGTATTTCATTCCCCATACATTTTGCACGTGGTTTGAAAACTCATGTGTTTATCTAGCCAGCAGACTTAACTATGCCACCCTAATCTGTATAAAATTGCTCGAAGGTGTAGTATAGCAGAGCTAATGCGAACTACTTCATTAAAGTTAATTGAAAATGCTAAAACAGTTAACACCATATTCCAGATGGTGTAGTTAACTAGAAAGTCAGATATAGGTGATCTAATTTAGTTTGTTAGTAAATCCAGTTAGCTTTCAAACCAAGTAGGGTCCATTTGAGGGATTTTGTAGTTTCTTCTGTAGCAGCAAAACATTTAAGGCCAATGATTGGAATGAAATTAAAATGGTAATGGTTCAGATTTATTGATCAGATCAATAAATGGTGACCTGAAACGGAGCTGTCAATCAAGCCTTAACTGGTCACGCCCCCAGCATCCTGAGAAATGGTTTGAGCAGCCAAATGAGCGGTTTGTCAAATAGTTTTTTTGATAAACACTCATCTTTGATAACATATATGCGTATTTAGAATTTCAAGCCAGTTTCCAGTGCCTTCAAAGCAAAAAAGGTTACAAAATGTTTATGTATGCTGTAAATTATAGTTCTTCGACAGAAAGAAAATCAGGAATCTGCCGGTCAGACTTTAAATAAATTGGAAATCTGAAGCTGTGAAAACTTTTATTATTTAACATTTATATTATGTTTGCTTGAACACAAGAAAGGATAGCAGTTTTGGTTTATTTGCCATGAACAAACACAAATAATAATGATGATGATTGTAATGATCATCCCGGTGATAGGGCTGCAAATAAAGATTATTTTCTTTACCAATTAAATTGTCAATTATTTCCTTGATCAAACAATTATTTGTATTTTTGGTAAAATGTCAGAAAATACCACAAAAAGATATCCATCACACTTTCCTAGAGCCTGAGGTGACATCACTGGAAGTGTTGCTTTGTTTCAATTTTCGCCCCTTACACATTTTTTATTCAAATTCAACAAAGAAAGAAGGGAATAAATACGCTTCCTGTCCAATGCCATCATTTCTGTCACTCCTTGCTGCATGCTGACCAACAGAGCTGAAATACACACAAATCTCAGAAGGAGACAAGTGAAGTGGGTGGAGGGGAGAGGTTGGCAGGGCACAGCAGAGAAATGCACATTCATGAGCTGTCGTGGCTCATCATGCTAGCCTGGCCTCCTGCTGGCAAATCACACAGCTGAGCGCACCGTGGGCACGCAGCTGGTCAGAACTGCGCTTCATGACGACCGACACGTACCGCTGACCGACACTGCCCCGGACACTCAGGCACACGGTGAACACGAAAATACGGTAGCAAGACCTCACACACTGGTGCACAGTTGAAACACACACAGTTGACATGGTAAAGCCAGGTGCACAGGTATTACATGTCTGTGGAAAGGAAACAGTCTCACAAAGGAGATTAATATTGAGGAGATAAAAATATAAAGAGAGCTCTCAAACCAAGTGGCTGTAAACATCAGAGATCAGAGATCAGAGATCACAGATGAAATGTTAAATCTGAGGTTGTTCAGATTATTCTGCTTTCTGGAAATAGCTAGCTGTGGTTGTCATAAATAATTTCTTATATAACATGCAAAGTATTTCTGCATTTATACACTTTGTTGAAAAAAAAAAAACGCAACAAAAAAGGCTTGACTTTAATCAAACACATGGTTTCCTGCTAAGTATTTGCAGCTGAAACATAAATTAGACTTAATGTCTAAAGCCCTGCCAAAGAGCCTGGATCCTGAAATAGTCCCTCTACGCCACAATGCAAAAATGTTGGACCGAACTACATGCTGATAATGTTGCTATTTTTACAGCCTTACCTTTCCATTTCAGGGCAATCTGACATTTGATTTCATCACTTCTTGTGAACAAGTGGGCATTTTTGACTGATGACAGCACACTTGAGCCCTACATTGAATACTAAAATTTAACCTTGACCTGTTGCATAATGCCAGCCTCCCACATAATGAATTAAATTGAAGTGATTCAGGTGATTTCCTCTGTTGACATGAAAGTCATGAGAGTTCTACCTCAATTTGTGCGCGCTTCTGTGATCTCGATAGTTTGGTGTACGGTGGTTACAAAACTCGGTCTAAGCTGCCTTTTTCTTATCTGGATGTTCAGATAAAATCGAACACATTTAATATTATCGGACGTTTTTCCCCATGTAAATACTGAATTTCAATGAGATCAACATCGTCAATAACCAATAGCTGCGCTCTCTCCAACAACAAACAGGAAGCAGCAAATGGGATGGACAGTAAACACGGAGAGGACTCCAGAGAGGCGCAAGAATGTGAACAAGTCTCGGTTCTCTTGAACTGTGGAAAAGGAAAAGAAACTAATAAAGTTGTGAAGGGAACAAGAGTCTGTGTTGAATTCAGCGTGGATGTGTTCCACCAACCAGCACTTATTTTAGTGAGAAATCTTAATTTTTGAAACAGTTCACCTCTCAATCCCAGTCTCCTCCCACTAAAATGGCGTTACTAACCAAAAGAGCCTTGTAGCCACGTAAATCGACAAAATCAAACATGTAAATTTGTACACAAATACAGCTTATCTTTAAGAATTATATTGATGCCACATTGACAAGACTACTGTAGACATATAACGCCTTTTGTCTTGTCTTTCTAGAGTTATGTGCTTTTTAAGACATGTAAGAATTCTTAATATGTCATATTTCTTAAAGGAGCTTTGGTGTAATTTTTTCATCAGGAGCAAGATGGGAAATAATCTCAAGAGGAATCTAGTTGTAGTCTTGCAAACAGGGACCCTGCAAGATCTCCTTGTCTTTTGTGACTAAAAACTTGTCTTTAGATGCGAGAGGCTGTCAGACTTTAGTCTTTCCAAAGACTTTTCAAAGTCTTCTAGTGTATGGTGGGCATAAGATGGGATATAAACCTCAGTCTGTGGTGTCCAAGTCAAATGCTTTGTGCACCATAGCCATCCAGTCCAACCTCCACCCTGTAACCTTTTCACTGCACCACAGTACTGTCACACTACTTCCTACACACGAGTTGAAAAATGTACAGGCTGTACTCCTGTCAGTGTCCTCATCCTGACAGCCAGACAAATGTTTCAGAGCTAACCCTAGCCCAGGTGCAGACACCACATTGTGGGTTCACAGCATTCCACTGTCATCATACACAGTAAATGATGTCAGTGGCAGGAGCTCACCAAAGCCACGGGGTGATGAGGACAGCGCCTCACAGGTTAAACACACAAACCTCCTGTCAATCACACACACTGATGGAAATATTTAGAGCTTAGCAAACAACTACTACTATTAGTGCTTGTAGACTGTGACCTTTACGAGTGGACACTAATACTGACACTAAACTCGCTAACTAATAACTCAGTTATTTCATCCTTTTTGGTCAGTTGTTAGGACAAACATAGCTACAAACAATACTGCCAACACGCTAAAATTATATTATTAGTAAGTGTGAAACTACGGTTGCGATACAAAAATAAAAACAAGTGTGCATCCTTAACAGGTGGGTGTAAGCTTGTGAGAAAGTAAGACAATGCTGCTAATCTGATATCTCAACTTCCTTTTCTAAAGACGAATGCAAGGAACATGAAAAACAAAAGAAAAAATGTCCTTCCTTTGGGTCCGTACAACCCTGTAATTGTTGACAGTGTCCTTTTCTGATGGCCTGTCACATATTTCTGGACAGTTACAAGGAAAAATGAAAAGGTAGACTTAAAATTGTGTTTCATCCAGGTCATACTTTTACGACAGATTTTAAATGGGAGATTCTTAAAACATGTTCTGGAGTAATACCGGTGCCAATTCTGATCTTCTTTTGCAAATCAGGCAGTCATTATAAAATGTGTTCTCCATCAGTTACAAGCTGTCAACTCTTTTTGACTAGCACAGCAATGTCTGGCTGTTACCTTACAGCAAAATGAATCCAGCAAGTTTCATACAATGTTGTACACAGTTTATATATTTGAAAAAAAAAAGAGAGGTATCAGATTTGTACTTGATGTCAGAATTGTTACCGGGAGAGGACAAGATGGACCAGTGCATCCCCCCTACAAGGTAAAGACAAGGTTGCATAATGCTCTCTGTGCGGCTCACTTAATTTATAATGAGTGCAGTACATAGAAGTGTTTATTTGCCAGCTACTTAGAGCTGGACCCCAATATGTAACTATTGGGATATTTGTTCACTAGGTAGGTATTCAGTTTTCAATTTTGGAATCCCAATATTCATTTCTTTTCTCTTGGAAATGACAATCAAGAAATTATGGATCTGAATATATAAATCTCAGTGTTGACCATTAGTGGATTCATTCGTGGCCAACTGCCGCAATATCGATATTACTATTTAGAATGAGTAAAATCTTATTTGAGCAGCGTACTGATTCGCTCAACCCCTGCCCTACACTCTTTCTCTCTGTCTGATTATCATGAGAGTTCCACTAAGTGTTAGGGACAGCATGTGAGAGTCTGTACAAGGCACTAAGGGAGTCCATTGGACTTTTGAAATAGTAGCCAGACCAGATGACTACAACTTCCAGGTCCATCACATGATGCGGTTGAGCCCAAAAAGACTCTTTTCCATAGACTGATATTGGAAGAGAGTCGTCTGTAAATCAGTGGATGCATTTTCTTGAGTATCTAAATACCTACAAATTGACTTGTTTCACTATCAGGATTTGATCCATTCAGTCTGATGTAAGATAAAGTCATTTTATCATGATTTAAGTTAGTGAAGGGCTAAACTAGAAATAAGTCACTCCGCCGACAAAGTCTCTAGTATGCTTGCTCCATGGGCCCACTAATCAGAAGTTCGGCGGTTTGGTCCCCAGCTCCTTCCCAGTATCTTTGGACAAGATACTCAATGCCAAATTGCTCCCAAAAGCTAATCTATCAGCGTGTGAATATCTAGCGCAGGTGGTATCTTGTATGTTAGCCTTGGCCTCGTCTAGTGTGTGAATGGGTGAATGTGACTCTGAAGTTTAAAAGCTCTTTGAGTGTTTGTGAGAATAGAAAGGCTATACACGTGCAAGTCCATTTACCAATTTAACACCCTGGAAGTCAAACTTTTTTGGCTTCATGAACCACTGAGCAACTTTCATAGGAATGAATGGGCCTGCCTTGAACGCCGTTTCCAGTTCTCGTTATAAATCCATGGCCCGCATGCTTACACACACTGACAGGGCTATCTGTTAGCATCACACAGCTAATGTTACCTAATGATTAATAACAGATTCAATGACAGCGTTAAACCATTTCGGTGTTGATGTGAGTTTGTTGAGATTGTTTAACACCTCAGTGTCGGATATTAGCCGCTGCTGCTAAGTAAGCTCATGCTATTCAGGCAGACGATGAACTGACCATTCACCTGGAGGAGAGGAAAAAGTCCTTCAGCACTGAGTCTAACCTATGTAACAGAAACACTGAATCTCATGAGCATTTGTTAGATAGCATGCTGCTTCTGCGCTTCTGTTTCACAGCGCTTTGTGAGGCGTTGTCTAGGATTCCGAGCCTATTATGATGAGCATTTTTTGTTCAGTCCCCCTCTCCCCCCTTTTGGCGAAGCTTCAAATATTCACTGTTGATTACTACCAAAGCTTTGGAGCCAAAAAAGAAAAGGTATTTAGGACAGCCATCCAACTGCCCCCAAACAAAGGAACAATTATAACCCCAAATTACACTTCATGAGGGCAGCAAAACACCATGTGAGGGAAATAGAGGCCAGCTTCTTAACATGCTCTGTAATATCCTGAATGTACATGGAGTGACTCATCACAAAAACACAGGGGAAAAAGTTAAACACCAGTATCACCCAACATGACTAAACAAGGGGACGTACACACAGGACATAATGGGTAGTGGTAGCCTTGAGATTAGAGAAGTAAGCTTGTGACAGGGGGGGCTGCTGGTTTACTCACCAGGTCAATGAGGACACTGAGTGATTGAAGCGAATGAGTAACGCTCCATTGTAGCTACTGATGAAGACGCCCTTGAGCAAGGCACTTAACCTTGAGCTGCTTTCTCTACCATCTAATAACACAGAAATACACACTTGAATACCATCATAATTTGACAGCCATGTTTGCTGCTTGTGGCCACACTTGGAGCAGCAAAGTCATGTCTTCTCCTCTAGTGAATCAGCAATAATCCTGAGAGAATTGTGCCTGTGATTACTTTGCTCCTTGGGTTGACTTTACCTCTGCAAACAGTCAGTCAGCAGACGGCTGAAAGCTAAGATGTAAGGGATGAAACTCGTCTGGGAATGGATGGAAATAATAGAAAAAGAAGATGCCTGTAAAGCGGCCCTTTTTGGAACAGATAGAAGGGGAAATGAGAGAGTGAGATTAAGGGGGGGATTGGCGGAGAGAGGCTGCGGAGGGAGGAGAGAAGGAGATAAGGAGTACGCGGAGCAGATGGTGGCGGGGAGCCAGTCGCGATCAAAATCTTCCCCAAAAACTTCAAAGGAAATCACTGGAGCACAATAACTTCTTTCTCCCGTCCTACTTCGCATGCGCTCAACATTTTATAGCTCAATCCACCTTCAGATACGTTCAGATCAGCAATGACAAGGAGAGGTTGTTTGGGTTTAGACTCTTCCAGCTGATTAGTCAGTTTTAATGATTTCTTTCCCACATTTCATATGAATTATTCAAGATTGTAGTCACATCTCTGGCATAAGAATAATATAAAATTATATCAATCGCTCTGCATGGATTAACGGCAGATCTGAAGGAAACTTGGATCAGTCTCTGAACTAAAATGCACACAATAACACAGAAAAAGCCACTGGAGAGATTTATTAACTTAATGGTCCATTCAAAAAGTCCATAAAAACTGTCTTTGGCATCAAATGACATATAATTGTTCCAGTCTGGACACAGCCTTGGGAACAGTTTTCTAGGTCTACTCAACTAGGCTCATCAGCTAATATTTTTAAGCACTGTCCCAACGGGCCACCAAGCTCCTAAATTTGGTGGCCAAAGTACATTTATGATGGCCTAAATGTAAACTTACATGAAAAAAGGGGGCCTACAGAAGAGGCAATTTAATGCAACTTAGCACAGGCTGTCTTAACTGTGACACTTCAATAAATGAAAAGACAAAAAAAGAAAAATATCTCCATAAACACATGGTATATTCTCTCACAGTTAATGGTTTCTTTACTTTGTTAGCTGTTGGTAGCATAATAAATGTTGAAGAAATAAATAATTATCATTTTTCTGCTACTCCTATGGAAAAAGAGTCACAGTAAAAGATACATGATTAATTTTAGTCAAATCATATCATCAGTCAAATCATAACTACCATTTCTCACTGTTTTGTGTAAAGCACTTTGTAATCAATAGCTATAGCTGTGTTTTTACATTAGAGGAAGAGTGCCCTAAGCAGGTGGAAGTTCAGTGCCTTGCCCAGGAGGTGAGCAGGGGCCCTCCAATTTCCAAGCCAAGTCCCTATGGACTGAGCTATTGCCACCCCTGGAGTTTGCTGTTTTACAATTTATGTTGCTCTGAACAGAAATACTCAGCCTTGCTATGTTTAGCTTCATTAGCTATTAGCTTTATTAGCTCCATTAGCTGTTAGCTCTATAGACCAAATCACCACAGCGTTGTGCTACCAACAAATATCACTTCCAGGTAGACAACTGGCAGTTGATTACTATTGCGGAGTAATGTAAAATCGCTGTTACGTTTAAAGACATATAGTTAGACACGGTGGTCCGACCTGTCTGACGTTTTGGCTGTGCTTATTTTATGATCTTTGTTGATTTGCTGTCAATTTTGATAAGGCACAAAAGCTACGCAATGTACTGTTGTGGACGGAGCCTCAGCAAAACCTATTTTAGAAAAAAAAAAGTATCAGTGTAAGTACGCTATATTTGCATATTTTCTCTGCTTTACCTTGTAAACAAATAAACCATCAGCAACTCAGTGTTCTGCTAAATTAAATTCCTTTTTTTTTTTTTTGTCAATAGAGTTAGGTGGCTTAACAGTCTCAATTACCCGTTGCACTAGTACACTTGAACTTATATACATTTTCTTCTTTGGGTAAACCATTCTTAGGTGGCTAAAAACAAACTAATTGAGGCAGAGTTTGCTCAGCGCTGTTTGATTTTATGAATGTGACATTAGGATTTTCTACTCAGAAGTTACTGTGAATAAACATTATGATTCGGTCTATTAGCTCCGTTAGCTGTTAAGTTTGTCAGAGACTCTGCAGAACTCTGCTGCTAAGAGCTAATGAGCTCTCCTCCCAGTGGTAAGAGCACAATGACGTGCATTCTCCGTTGCAGTCACTTGATTCAGTTTGTCATTTGCTAGGCAGTAGTTGTACAAAACCCCTTTCGTTCCAAAGGCATACACCAGGGACAATCTCTGTTCTTCTAAAATACATTTTCTATTGTCACTTAGGCGACAGGACAGCATTAGTCTCGAGTCCTGGCTAACCAGCCACAAGTACCGTTTGCTGTTTTCGCAGGATGATGACGTAAAAGGAGCAAATGAATCTGGATGTTTGTGGAACTATGGATCACAGTATGGGAATTTTTTTTTACCTTTGTTTAGACAGGTAATCTCATCTAATTCTCACAAGAGACTTGATGAAAACTTAGTGGCCACAGCTAAGTCTGGTGGCCACAGAGTAACTTTTTGTGTCGGTAGCCATCAGGCCAGAGTTTGCCACCAATTGCTACTGCACCACATTTCCACAAAAGCACTGACACAGGACAAAGCAACTCTGTCACTGAAAAAATCTTGAGCCATGGGAGTTCAACAAAGACTGTTATATTGAACCTGACAGAGTATTAGGTTATGTTCCCTGGTAATGAAGTCATTCTTCCTATAATGATGTTAGAGCAACATGATCTTTTAATCTGTCCTGTAAAGAAAGAGCTATACCATGACTCAGCTCCTCTCTGACGCTTTCTTCGCATCTTGTTCTCCGTCAAGACTCAATAAAACTCAGGACGTGACTTGAGTCACTGACTGTATCCTGAGTCTTTTAAATCGATGCACAGGACAAGTTTCTTCTCATTTCAAATTAGCCTCAGACTGACCTTATTAATACCTCATTTGGATGGGATAACTTGACTTAAAGTCCTGAGTGACTGGAGGTGTTTCTCTACACATAAACAGTTCCTCTGGTGCGTCAGTTAGATGGATTAAAAAGTTCCCCCAGCTCCTGTCATTCATCTGTGGCGTGAACCTGCAGTTCCAGGAGAAACGAGGCCTTTCAGCAGTTGTCAAGGCTCGTTACCATGACACTTCACAGCCCTGACACCCTGACGATGCTGCTTATCAAACGGTCTGAGATAAGCCAACATCAGCGCTACGTGCCGCCTGACATAACGCAGGGAAACAAACTGACCACCATTATATATACATTCTCATCCTCATGGGTTAGGAATGTGCCCTGGCCAGGTATCTTTGACCTCAACAGTCAGGGATAAGACCACCGGCCATGTGCTGCTTAGTATCTGCTGGGCCTCGAGACTTAGAGAATCCACAAATCATAGAAGCCCTACACAGCCATGAAGGAGTTATTGTGCTCAGGCTGAAGCAGGAGGTGCTATGCTGGAAGAACTACAAAGACGAACGATAAAGATTTAACGCCAAACAAGGCTACAAGGTCTCATAAGGCAAAATGAGTGGAAATGTGGGTGTGCAGAGTCTTTAAAAGTTGTCTTGAGCCACATTCACACATGCAATCTATCCCTGAAATGTTCAGGAACATTTCCTGCATTCATGTGTGACTGGGAGCAGAGGAGCTTAGATATTCGGGGAAATCTGTATTGCCAAATTCCCACCTCAAGACCAAGTAACATTTCAGACAAAATGACGATACAGCGGTGTTCTGAATAAAAGCAGTGACAGTGCAGGGACAAACATGTTGAGGGTCTGACGAAAGATACCGTTACAGGAAATGAGAAAACCAATCACAAGATTATGCTGACATCGTATTTTAATCTGAGAGAAGATATTGCTTGTTTCGCAACTTGCTGAATATAAACATTGTCTCTGAACAAAAGGGTTGCCTTGCCCCTTCTTCTTCTTCTTCTTCTTCTTCTTCTTCTTCTTCTTCTATTGAATATTATGGCAGTTGGCATCCAGGTCTTGCATTACTACCATCTACTGAACTGTACCTTGCCCAATCTATTCCTGAATTACCATGGAATGTGTGAAAAGGCACAAGATGGAAATGTTCCTGAATGTAGTGCATGTGTGAACAGTGAAAATAACTAGCAGTGCCTGAGAGGTTCATTCTCGGATAATTACTGGGAACTTTGTATGAAAGAGGCTTCAATAAGTTAACACTGATAGGTGGCTCCTAATTTTTTAAAAACATATACATAAACAATGGTTCCCTGATCACTACTTTTGACTATTAGACATTTAAATTGCTTTTGTCAGGACCCTGACAGCTCTGATTGGCTGTAATCAACTTGAAGTCCACCTTGCGCTTGTCACACAGAACTATTGTTCCTGACATGTCAGCTGAGCGAGGCAGGGAAATTTGATTCACTGCTGATTGATAACCATGAAAGGTTCCTCCATGACGAACTTGTCTCAGCTTTCATTGTTCAGTCAGCTGTTAATGGAAATTAATGGACTTCTGGTGACTTGAGTCGCACGAGGTGTGTGCTACACAAGTCAGTTGTGTGAATGCATGACACGAAGTTGGCTGATGAGATACTGATAATGGATAGATAATGCTGAACTCTATGGTATGTTCTGAAGACCCAGTAGACCAATAACTTGTGCCTCTCTCCCACATTGCTATGTATGCAAGTTAGTGGTGGGCGATATGCGCCTAAAATAATATCACGATATTTCGGGGTATTTTCGCGATTACGATATTCTTCATATGACAAATTGGTTAAAAAATATATTTTATTATTAATTTAAGAACACAGAATTGTAACAAAATAATTGATGTAGATTTACATGTTAACCTGACAGTTTGCATTCAAATATTCAGTAGAAATTACACAAAAATTATCTCATTTCTTTAGTTTGTAAACAAAAATAGTAACTCAGAGTGAGATTCAGATTCTGTATATAATATTAATAGTTCAACAAAATAAAATCCACCACAAATTACACATTTAACAGCTCCCAAATACACAGAAAATGTGCCCTGAGATCTATATATAAATAAATCAACAGGTGAATTTCTTCTCTTTTAGAAAACTAAATGATTGAGTTGTTTTATATATGAATAATTTATACATATATGGAGTTTTTTGTCGAGCTGTGAGTTGCACGTAGGTTTACATTGCCAAAGGTATTGACAAAATCACTTGACAACATTGACTGATGGCGAGAGAGGAGAGGCAGAGGCGCTGTGCTGCTGCCAGAGGAGCCGCTGAATGAGTTTCCTCTGAGCAGTAACTCACTAAGAGTCTGAGAGGTCCAGGGCTGTTCATAAAACATTCAGGACGCCACAGTTTATTCAACACTACTGAGGCTGCTCCTCTTTTTAGAACCACTACCGAGTCAGTAATAATTTCCCTTTTAACCATGCTTGTTGTTGCCATGGGTAAGACACGACATCAATATATTAACAACTTTAAATATCAAGAGTATCACAATATGAATTTTTTGTTATCATATTAAAAATTATACCAGTATTATCATAAACAAGATGATAGGGCACACCCCTAATGCAAGTCAACCAGAAGTCCATTAATTCCTATGGCAACCTCCGTATGTGTTTGCGAATCTTCTCCTCCCCTTTTTTTTTTTCCTTTTTTTGGTCTGGGATTTGCCTCGGGTACATTAAAAAAAATTTCAGCCAATTTTGGCCAGATTGTATGCACTGTGTGTCATAGGAAGTTAGCATAACAAACACATTAGCTAACAAACTTTTTCATCCAATTCAGTTGCTTAACTATATTGAAAAGTTCGACAGCATATTTAGCTGGTGACGTCATTTTGAGCAAGAGTCTGCGCAATAGCAATCTCTACTATGTCTACGTCCCAACAATACACCAGTCTGTCCAATTGTGAGCACTACTGGTCGCAAACACACCAATTGGCACACACAGCTGTCAAACATGTCGTCAATCCCCCATTTATAGCTTCAAGTAATTAACTAAATCCAAACATATCCAAAAAACGAACACTTGAACATCCAGCAGTGTGGTAAGAACTTTTTTGTTTGATGTCTACTTGAAGTTTTTAGTTTGGCCCACGTTCCATCCGATGTTTTGGCTTCACTGTTAGGGAGCTGTCTTGTCATCCACCTTTATATCCAGTCTATGAAACAAGGCGTTAAGGTTGTCACTGAGGCCACAACCTTATGGCACACTAACACACACTCACAAGTGTCCTGTATGAGTCAGCTCTGAGCAGCTGGGGCCGCCACTCTCACACTCACACTCACACACACACACCTGTTGCACCCCATGGACACATCAATACCTCCCCAGTGGTCATTAATTTCCCCCTTTGAATGACAGCAGGGACAGCATGTGTTTAAAAGCTACAGCAGAGTCTGGTCAACAAAAAGGAACTGTGTCTTTACTCCTGTCTGCTGCTGCCATCAGTGGTTTGCTGATGTTCAATTCCAGCACTGCTCCAGTTTGAGGACACATACGCTGCAAAATGCATAGGCAGTTTAAAAACGACTAATGAGAAAGTTGTTAAAAAGTATGAGGAAGAGGAGGGAAAAACATGAGAGGGATGAAAAGTTAGTGGTTTCCATTCTGGGACATGAACACAACATGCGGCTCTTTGAAACAACCAAAGCTATTGTTAACCACAGTTTGGCCTACAGAGAGATTCCAACAGCTGGAGTCAATTAGGGGCTTTCTTAAAGGGGGCAGGCCCCATCCACACTGCATGTCTCACTTCTTAATACACATACACACAAAGTTAGATGGAGATGGAAAAAAAAAATCAAGACCAAACACTTCCATAGAAGCTGTTTTGACATTTGAACTTTCTCTGCATGGAGCAGAACATCACTCACGGCACCACGCGAAGGGAAAGTATGTGACAAAAGCTGCTGTGCTGTGTCAGACATGTCGAGCGGAATCAAGTAAAAGCAACGCTTTTTGCCTCATCAGCAGCCTCGGGCCATTTTTAGGACACATTCCTGAGGGGAAGGCAATTCAACACAAACTAACAACAAACAGCTCTCATGCATGTGGTTCTTGATAAACAAGGTCATTTCTAGACCTTGACACGAAGATGGCAACATAACAGTGTGGGATTTTAAAGACATTTTAGCTCAAGCAATGTGCAACAATAATGTTACAAGAGATTTGGAATGCCCCCCAAAAGACAGCTAAATTGACTCCAAAGAGAATAAAAGAGACATAAAAATTATTCAGCATGTTTCTTTTCCAGTTCTGCCCACATAACCTTCACTGTGACTTAATACTGAGCAGTTTCCCACTGTCTTTAAGTACACTCAGCTTGGGGTCATTCTTGCCCTTCAAGAGACAGCCAACATCATGTTCACGAGGAAACAAAGACTCCATCCATGTTACACAACAGCCACACACTCTCTACATGGCCTCAGACGAGGCATCCGATCCAGCAGTATGCTCATGCAGCCTGCTCTCATTCTGAACTTGTCAAATATCACTGCTTTGTCGGTCATCTGGGCGTTAGATACCAACGAACAGAGGCACCTTTCGTGGCAGTATAATACACACCGATCGGCAGCAGTTGTTGGCGCAGGCTACCAACCAAAGTCGCCAAATTCTGGGGCTATGTTAGTGAACTTCAGCCTAAGTTACTGACACACAAAGGCAACCAGACGCAGCAGTTTGTAACACAGCCGGTAATAATGTAATCTAAGGAGCTCAAAAGTCACTGTTGGGTGGGCGTGAGGGGAGGTGGATGGGTCCAACATTACCTGGACTATCACCCAGGAGCCTGCTGTTCATTTCCATGTGACCCATCCATGATGTTTTTTTCTACTAACCACGTGTTCTTGTGGCACAAAGAAATAAACATGAATAGAAATACCAGGTGTTTTACAGACATTGTAAGTTTATTTTGAAAAAGAGTGCATCTAACTAGCAGAGACTGTACATTTCCTGTGAGGACAGGAGTGTATGTTAATGCATGTAACCAGCATAAATTGGAACATCAACAACAGACGCAGCAGGACGGCTAACACATTGTAGACGTGAAAGTCAACAGACAAAGCAACGCTATTTGATGAGTTGGGATGAGAATGTGTTGGCTCATGGGTGTCGGATGCATAGGTGTAGACTTTGAGGGAAGGGGGTTTGGGGTTGCAGGGGGCATGCCCCCCTCAATATTTACAACATGTGCAGTTGCCCCCACCAATAAAACAGGAAACATATCAAAGGACTTTTATTCAGACAAAATTGTAAACATTTACCTTGTAAATTGGTGCAGAAAAGACATACATTTGTGTGCCAGAAAATAAGCATTTGACGCTCAATTGTTGTTAGGTTTTGTTTTTTTTGGCAGAGGACCACCAAGCCCCCTTTAATCTGTGCCCTCCCTAATGTTGCAACCAAACCTACGCCCTTTGACAGGGGCACCCTGCCTGCTGTAGAAAGACTGTCACCATTACTTTAAAAAGGTGTAGCCCAAATACACCTCTGACCTGTGTCATGAAGTGTGTGTGTGAGTGTGCATCTCCTTTGCACATGCACAAGCTGTATGTTCAGAGACACCCCATGCCATCCCCCAGCTTACAAAAGTGCACGAGCTGCTTTGAGGACCGACAAATACACAGTGTGTGAGTGTGTGTGTGTGTGTGTGTGACAATAATAATGTGGCATCAAATAAATTCTACCCCATCACCAGTGCTGAAAGATAATCCCTCTTATGCAGTGTGGGAGTAGCAGCAGGAATGAGCAAGCGAGCGCCATTCCAAACCCATGCACGTCCACAAATGCAGCACAAAGTGAGTGTACCGTTGAACGAGCCTGTCGGTGCAATGAAGCCGACGATATTCAGCCTGTAATAAAGCGAACATGGCACTGCGGGCAAACGCTGCCAGCAGCTTCTTCAACACAGTGAGCCAATGGTGCTGTGTGTGACATATCAAAGCAACATGTTCAGCTAATATCTCAGCTGTGGCTCCAACTCCTGACTTTCATCTCGTTATCTCCCACCGAGCACACACTTCTCTGATATTCCTTCAAATTGAACAGCTCCAAGAGCTTCTTACCTCATGACGAAAGTGTTGTCAGGCCAAATATATCACAAAGTCCTTCAGGGGTATCAACGACGGGTGACTTGTAGTTTCCCCAAAAGTTCACCGCTCGGTTCAAGGCTACAGGCGACCAAGATGAATGGGAGCTCCGACGGCGTGACAAGGGGCTTCACAGTTTGCAGGCTATCCGGTAAAAGTACAAAAAAAGAAAAGAAAAAAGAAAATTGGGATTTAAAAAAAGGAAACAGTCGAATCCTACATTGTCTAGAGCATCGCGGCTCCGCTGGTGGTGAAGAGTCAGTGGGAACAAAGTGGAGAATCGCAGTGTTTCTCGCCTTTTTCTGACGCACTTGGGTCGGTGTGATGCGGCGCTGTGCCGGGCTGCTGCCGGTCTGCTGCCGCTGCCTGCTGGCTGCTGCGCGTTCATGGCCGCACTGACAGGCTCATACTTTAAACATGCCACTGTCACACTACTGAAATACGGTTTTTAATTCACTTAAGCTTCATCTTTTATTAAAGGAGGCACATTGTAGGGGGGTAAAAACACATTAAAAATGAATAATTCAGCTTTTTAGGTGTTTTAGTGCAAAAATCAAGTATCTTAATCCTGATTACACACACTTATGAAGTTTAAAAATGACTGAAAGGTAATGCCATAATTATTTAGAAGGCGTGATGTAGCTATTATTGGATATACATTTACCAGCTTCCCCACATTGCATGAGATCCTTCATAAAATTTACCATTAAAAACACAGTTTATTTGATTTACTGTAGTCTCTTAGTGACCACACATTGCCCCATGTTTTTGGGGTCAAATATATAACTGGGCTAATATGGTCTCCTCTGCCCGTCACTTAAAATACACATCTAAATGTTGGATTATATAACAAACTCTTTCGTTGCGTCTTTCATGCGCGCTATATTTATGAGTCTTTGATTTCCGACGGTTCATGAAGGCAGCATTTGACGCAACTTGTGGGACGTAGCACGTACAGGTTGCCCCTGACAACTGAGTTGGCTCTCTTGCTGTATCTGTCTGTGATGTTGAGCTAGGACCAAAGTGGACTGAAAATATTACAAAATATGTGTATGTATGTTAAACGTGCTTTTTAAAAATAACGGCATTAATCCCAGAAAATACAAATACAACAAAATACACAAGTATTAACTCTAGAAAAGGTCACCTTTATATCTTCTTTGCAGTGTACAGTCTGGATTAAAATGATGAGTGCTGTTATGCCAAGCCTCAAGCAAATAAAAAATAAAAGTATTTTGAAGGTGTTGCTTATGAGGTCACCTGAGGACAACATCGGTGGCTGCACTGTGTATGAGGAAAGTTTGGACTCCATTATCCACATGGCAGAAAACCCAACAATCATATATTTGATATGTAATCATCAATATATATTTTTTCCTCTGTTTTGATAATAATGATCCAAAAAAAGACAGATGCAAACCTTAGACAGAGATAATCAGAAGTTAATTTAATCAGTCATAAATAATACCACACAATAAAAAATTGCTTACAAGGTTTAAGTGCAATTTCAACAACTTCATCCACAGACTGACTGTTTTGACAAGCTTTTTAAGTTATTAAAGGCCCAGTGTGAAGGATTTAAAGGGATTTGGTGACATCTAGTGGTGAGGATTGCAGACTGCAATCAGCTGAAACTGAAACTGGTTAGAATTCCTTCAGTGTTTTTTCATCAAGAGATTTTTAGTGGATACCGAGTTATCTGCACGGGTGTCTTCCTCTCCAAGACAAACAGACCAGGTGATCAAAACTGGTAGAAACACAGAGTAAAGCAGTTTCACGATACAGATCAGTATTTCTTCTGTTGTTTGGCATGTCGGAGAGAGGTCACTGGCCCAGAACCTGCTAATGGGGGCCCACTTATTTTTTCAGATAGCTTTTTTTCTGATTCAGACATTCAGGAGATTTTTACAATGAGAGGTCTCTTTCTCTCCAAAACAAACAGACCAGTTGATTAAAACTGGTAAAACACTAAATAAAGCAGTTTCACATTTTTAAAGTATTTTTCTGACACTCTCATCACACAGGGGCTGCGAACTATGGTGGCCAATGCGAAAACATAAAAACATGAATGGCCCTATGTAGAGCCAGTGTTTGATTTGTCTATTCTGTGCTGCTGTAGTGTTTTAACATGATGTACTCCACGAACAAGGATCTGCTCCCTATGTATGAGATTAACAGCTAAATCAAAGGTTACAAAAACAACCTGATTCTTATTTTCAGGTCATTAGACACTAAAGCATACATACCTATTAAATTATATTCCATTTCTGCCAATATATTCCCCTAAATCCTTCACACTGGACCTTTAATTATGGCCTATCAGTGACAGAGCGGGGGTTGGCTTCTGGGGCTCCAGCCCTGAATCTTTAAGATTTTTAAAATGCCTTCAACTTTGTGTCATTTCCCCTCAGTCCCTCTGACTACACTGTAAAGTCAATGAAGCAAAAGTTCAGTTACTTCTGTATTTGAGTACGCCACATTTATACCCTATTATGTTAGAAAAAATTGTCATCCTCAACATTTGTTTTGTTATGGCATAGGAGCCCTTTAAGTTTATTGTTGACATGTCCTATTATTTTGTTTAGATTTATCTTGAAGTGTCATTCTGGACACTTGGTGGTGATCATTAGATGCACCAGGCTGTACATGTAGGGGCATAGGTGACAGGAGATGGAGGGCACAGGTAGCGGGAGTGCATACAGTTCTCACCAGAGAAACAACACGTTACAGCCGGCAGAGCTGGTAAAACATGGTGCATTCATCTCTTTGTAAACTAACACAATAAACAACAAACTAACCACTGGGAAAATCTGTTGTATTGTGTCTGAAAAAGATCACTCCCTACATGTGTATTAATGGCATCAGA
>JAPZEB010000010.1:3801027-3815561 GCA_029783705.1 Chaetodon striatus
GACATTTGGTCAGATACTGAATTGGTGACACTAATCTTGGGTGCCCATCTCGAAACTGTGCAAATTGAGGTTATGGTTTTTCTCAGTTGCTGAGACATAATTCCTAGAACAACTCTTCTCACACACAATTTTAAAAACTCACAGCCAGTGGTACAAACATCCAACATCTGGGTCCAATTCAAACGTTGCCCTCAGACAACACACACAAGCTTTTAAAAAACAAAGATGACATGTGTGTAAGGGGTTACAGTAATTCAAAATACTGCTACCAAAATGTTTAGAATAAGTTTTTTTCAGAGAGATCATTAACAACTTTGTAAAATCACAGCATTGACTATCCAGAAAAACTGTTTCAGGGACACCCTGGCCAGATAAATTAAAGAACAGTCCTGTAATAAATACCTCTTACATTAGTGGATAAATGAATGCTATCTATGGTTTCCATGAGCTTGATCCAAATGTTGCATATGTACAAGTTACTCGAACTTAGCATTCTCATCATCTCATCTCAGCTCTAGATAATGGCACATTATCTTTGCTCTTGCCAAGCACGGTGGGAACAATACTAACAATGAATGCAACTGAGTAACGGCATAGTTTGGGGTGCACAAGCTGTCTAGCGCAAGATTAACACAACTTCAGCATTGTTAGGATCCATTACTCCATAACCCATGTACATGCCTCAAGGCCCTGTTTATTGACCCTAACAATCCTGATTGGTGCGGTAACAATTTTGTTGCATAGTGTTTACAACTGGAGAAAGGTGTGGTATTTGAGTTTGGGTTGTGATATTGAGAGTATGTGTTTCCTGAATAAACACACAGTGCAATTAATGATTATTTGGCCACTGTTGTGTGAGGTTTTGCTGAAAGAGTTATGTGGAAACAGTTTACGGTTATGAGAAATGTGTGTGCTTACAGGAATGATGTAAGGCCATGGGTTTTTGTGATTAAGCAATTGAGGAAAACTGTCAGGTGGAATAAAAGGTGACTCCATATTTCAGGTGCCCAGTATCCCAGTTAGCAGTTCATTAAGATTTGAAACATGTTGTCATAGAATGCATTTTGTGTCAAATAATTATAAAAAAAAAACAAAACTGTAATGCTATGCTCTCCATAGTGGTTAATGAGCAGAGTCATTTTCTTAAAGACCCATATTTGCTATGATGCTCAAACCTGTGAGGGTATATCAGTCTAATTATTGTATCACACATCTGGCTAATTGACATACTGCACACATTGTTGTAGCACTTATTAAAGAGGCAAACAAAAGTCTCTTTTAAACTACGCCATCGAGCCATCCTTCATATTAATCCAGTCATTTTCAGGTCACTCTGCTCAAGATAGAATTAAAAATGTGAATGTTGTTGAAGGTCTCACTCTCAGATTTGACAGTCCTTACAAGCACGTGTGTGTTATGTGCAGAACGCTTTTGAATTCAACATTAATAAATGCAGTTCACTGTAGAGCTGATTCCTCCTCGTCTGTCCTTAGGCTGCTCTGCCCTCAGTCCCACCAGACACCAAGCTGTCCAAGCTGGATGTTCTGGTTCTGGCTACTAACTACATAGCTTACCTAACAGAGACGCTGGACCAGGGAGGGACGCTGGCTGAGCAAACCCTACCGCCCAGGCCGGGTGGATACCTGCATCCTGTCAAGGTAAGAATAGGAAACAACAGCTTACTGCTTTTCATGCTTAGTGCATTACACTGACTGTTATTCATATACATGATATGACCTGCTGGATACATAGATGATAATCATCCCATGAGAAAGTAAGGTGAGGCAGGCTTAGGGTCCCTTCTCACTCTGAGAGCCCCCAACCACAAAGACTGATTTAAGACCGTCAGTCATTTTGATCTAGTCAAAAGTTCTTAAGACCATCTTTATGACCCTACGATAACGAACTAGTTTTATTTAAGTATAAGTACATAAAACCACAAAGAATACTTGTAGATATCTCGCTAATTTTATGTAATTGTAAGTCCATAAAACCACAAATATTACCTTCAGATAACTAGCTATTTTTATCAAGTTATAAGTACCTAAGACCACCACTACGACCCCAAGGTAACTAACTAGTTTTATTTAGGTATAAATGCATAAAAACACAAATATAACCTTTAAGGCCCAGACACACCAAACTGATGTCGGAGAGAAAGTTGCACATAAACACAGCAAACTGATGGCCAACAGGCACGTAGGTTCTGCGCCTGCATGAGAGGAAATACCCCTCCACACTACCTGATGACAGTCGCCTGTGATAGTCATCCAAAAAGGGAAACTGGAAGATCGTCTTGACGCTAGTTAGCCATTTAGCACATTAATAACACAATCTAATGTTGAGAGAACAGAGCAAATTTCCTGTGCGCTGGTGAATAATAACACAAACCATCAGGAAATATTTCTGCTAAAGAGCTTGTGGCTAAAGAAAAACAAACTTACCTCATATAACAAGTTTGTGTCAGCCTCAGTCCCTCTCAACTTTAGCTCTTTGTTTACATTCCTCACTTCCATTTCTGTTCTTGTGCGCTGAGCTGAACTGCCAATCAGACTGATTTCATTCGCTGATGGACTCCTCTGCGCCAAAGTTGATTCAACATAACAAATCAGTTAAAACAGGCCAAATAGCGCCATCTAGGGCCAACGGTGCAAGACGCACTGCAGTGATGAGGGCAGCAGAAGCCCAACTTTGACTGATGGCAAACCACCAGCTTTGTGTGTCAGTTTTACCAAGTTATATGTACACAAAACAATTAATATTAACTTAAGATGAGTAGCAAACTTCCTTTAGTTATGAATGCAAAAAAACCCCCTAAATATTACCTTTACTTAAGTAGCTAATTTTATCTAGTTATAAGTACATAAAACAATTTTGACCTTAAGATAACTCATTTTATTTTAGCAATGAGTAAATAAAACCATCAGTGTCACCTTTAGATAACAGATAATGTTTAAGTCAATGTTTGTGACTTTTTAGAGAAATACTAAAAAAAAATGACATAAACAAATCACACACACTCACACACAAAAATTTTCAGCCCTGGGTGTGTCTACAGGTATTCCTCTGGGGCTGCATACAGACCCAACAACCAATACAGTGAGCAGCCTGCATGTAGCCTGAGAGGTGTAACTCAGGACCAAAGTAGCATATAGTTACATCTATCCAGATGAGCTCTGACTAGTTTGTGGGTTCACCACATGTCATAGTGCTAATCCTATTAGCATGAAGAGCTAACTCAGTGTCCTGTCTGTGTCCTCAGAAGTGGCCCATGCGTTCTCTGCTCTACTGTGGCAGCGTGGGAGAGCTGCTGTCAGGGGTCCCTGCCAATCAGATACCTCCACCTGGACAGGAGGGGACACACCCAATGACCCCCACCTCAGACGCTGACAAAGAGTAAAAGCAGAGCATGGGACAAGCTATCACCCTGTTTCTTATCTCCAGTGTTAACCAGCAGTGTAGCTATTAGAGGAATAAGTTGATGTGGAGATAGTGATCAGTAACAAGAAGCTACATAGTTGTGGAGGTTGAACTTCAGATGACACTTCATGCATCAAGTAAAATCAAAACCTTTAGCCCAAAAGTAAAAGGAAGGCAAACATTTTAATATTTTGGATGGAGATAAAACACACACACACACACGCTTGCAGTTTCTGATTTATCTAATAATAAAGACAGGGCTTAAATTAACATGCAGCTGCAAGGACAGTGGCCACTTTTAGCTCCGGCTGTTTGGAGAGTCACGACATTTTGAAATCCAAGTTGCCTTGTGGTTACTTCAGTTCATTCTCTCATCAAAAACATGCCAAAAGGAAAGTGCGTCCTTGTTGCCTTTGTCAATACAGGTACAAACATTCAGGTTACTAGTACACACAGCACACAGAGGTTAAGATTCACCTCTGTTGAAAATATTTTATCACTATCTAAGCTTCAGACAGCAGGTTGTCAGGAACTAATTTAATACAAGGAAATGAAAAAGCTGCATCACTTGACTAATAACACCACAAATCACAACATGGAGGTACAGTGTGTAGCCTATTATCTTGATTTAAAGGTTGTACAGTGTTTTATTTTTTCAGATGTTACTTTTACTGTATAAGAAGAGTTCAGTCAGTTAAAAAATATAATGTATTTTGTTTGGCTTTAATCCTTTTTATTTAGATGTTTGTGGTATCGCATGAAGTCAGTGTGTGTTTATGTGTGTGTGTGGGAGTGAAAGGATGGACGGACAGATGAGCAGTGGGGGAGGGATTGTTGTGGGAACACAGCTGCTGTCTGATCACTTCATATCTCCGCAGTAATGACCACTTAGTTCTCATTACAGTGCTGCCACAGAATGTAACCTTTTTACTTTGAGTAAAACACCATCTAAAATCACAGCTTGTTTGCGTTTGTTATTACTTACAGTCTGACACACACTGCGGACCGAGCACATTTGGCACTCTAGGCAACGTTCACCTAATTATTATTATATGTATTGTATTTATTACTAACAAGAACAAGGGCTAATGAGGGATCTTGGGGCACAAACAATCCCACTGTTTGCATTAAACCTCAGCGGGCAGTCTGAGGACACTGGAATTAGAAATTAAAATCAACACCAGCCATGCAGCAACATGTTGTGTTTTACATCAAAGCTTTGTGGACTGATAATAAAAAGCGATGAACACGATTTCTCAAGAACGCCTTGAGGGAATTTCCTAAAATTTGGCACAAACTTTCCCTCAAACTCAAAGATGAACTGATTAAGATTTTGGTGGTCAAAGTTCAAGGTCACAGTGACGTCTTTAGTCTTATTCTTGTGAATGCGAGATCTTAAAAAGACCTTGAGAGAATTTCTATAAATATTGCACAAACATCTGCTTGGACTCAAGGATGAACTGATTAGAATTTGGTGGTCAAACGTCATGGTCATAGTTGCTGTAACCTAGCGTTCGTCTTATTCGCATGACCAGGAGATTTCAAGAAGGCCTGGAGGTAATTTTTTCAAGTTTGGCACAAACGTCCATCAGGACTTACCAATAAACTGATTAGATTTTGGTGGTTAAAGGTAAGGTCACTGTGACTTCTTTAGCCTTGTTCTTGTGAATGTGATATCTTTAAAAGACCTTGAGAGAATTTCTACAAATTTTGCACAAACATCCACATGGACTCAAGGATAAAGTGATTAGAATTTGGTGGTCAACAGTCATGGTCGCTGTAACCTAGCGTCCGTCTTATTCGCATGACCAGGAGATCTCAAGAAGGCCTTGAGGTAATTTCCTCAAGTTTGGCACAAACGTCCACTGGGACTCAACAATAAACTGATTAGATTTTGGTGGTTAAAGGCTTCACAAAACATGATTGGCTATAACTCATCACCACAATTCACATGCTATTTATAACAAAATGTCACACAAACGTCTAATAGGATACAGTGATGAAGTTATGACATTTAATATCCAAAAGGTCAATGGTCAACTTCTGTGTGACATCATTAAGTTCTGCAGAAACACTTTTCTGGCTGTTACTCAACGTCTTATCTCAGGAACAGAAGGGGAGACATTTGGTCAGATACTGAATTGGAGACACTTATCTTGGGTGTCCACTTTGAAACTGTGCTGATCGTATAGATCTTCTGTGCTGCTGGGTTGAAGATGTGTGTGAAGCATCTATGTCAACTTCTTTGCAGCAAAATCCATATTTGAAGCATTGTCTACTGTCATGGCTACATATGAGTCTGGACAGACATGGCTGTAAACTGTAACTGCAACTTGACTAGTGTGCAGAGGTATACAAACGCAAGGTGGTAATTCAATTTTTGTTTGTATTCTTTTTTTCCTGAGGTACCTCCCCTAGTTTTGCTCAGTGTGCAGACATTTTTCCTATATTATTCAATATGGGACTGTATACTTTGGCTACATGCACCTGACACTACTTTTTGAAAAACTGGGATTGAAATAACCCAGCACGGATAAAACCAACCAAACATCAAAAACATCTCGATGTTTCGTGTATTTCTGTGGGGAGGTCAGAGTAAAGCAAGTTATAAGTAAAACAATAATAAAATCAGTAAAAAGTTGTAAGTAAGTTAAATATTAGTACAGTTTGACTGGACAGCACCTAGCAACACAAACAAGACTAAGTTTTCAATGTCCTCCTTTTTTCACAATATTTGTAGTTCCTGTATCTCAGCTCATAGTTTATTAGATTTTGTTGCTGTGTGATTACACTATAATTGCAGAAATGAGAGCTCAGCAATGAAATCCAATCCAATAAGTCATGCAGATATGTTTGTAGGGTGGATAGAAGAAGCCTGATGAGAGCCCAGACTTACTTAAATCCTCTCCTCCTTGAACAAGATGGGCTCAGCTCCACAAGCAACAGTCCAGCGTTCAAGGCTAGCGCTATAAATCTGTCCAGACGGGGGCCGGCTGCCCCCGGTTTCCCGTGCGTAGCGATGACTAATTTGGAACTGCTGGAGTTGGACTACTAAAGCAGAGGTTACAAAAGGACAGTTGAAGCCAGACAGTTTAGTGAAGCGACTGCAGCAGAGACTAAGGTCAAATGAGAATCAGAGCCAGACTCACAGCGAGCTGTGACTATGTAGGAGTAAACATAGAAAACACTAAAATTACAAAACATATTGAAATGAAAAAAACAATTCAAAAAGAGATGATGACATTATTATCAAAAGGTTTCTATACCACAGTCTTCACGCTTACTGAGTAAAGTGGCATTTATACTTCTGCATCACACTGACGCCATACCTGCAGTGTAGGCTCTGAGCCGCCGCAGCCTGACATGCACCTCCCCAGGAAAGCAGACCTCCTGTCTATATTTGAAAGCTGAAAACCATTTCCCTCAGTGGAAACAAAGCTTTCATTTACTTTTATTTCACAGATAAGAAACTATAAATCGTGAAGACAGAAAAGCCTCCACTAAAACAGAATTTTTAGTTTTGTGCGTGATTTATCCTTCAGGGACTGCAGGATTTATCCTGGCCTCATATGAGGAGAGAAACTCTCTGCTTGTCACTAGGCTAATCTATATAATGTAAAATGCCATAGGCTTGTGCTAATAACATTAGCATGTTGGATTTGTTGTGGAAAACGTGCTCAGTACAACACAGTTGTTTTGTCGGTGAACCTTGTGAGTTGTTATGAAGCCAAATTTTGTAACATGACCTTTGTGAAATGTTGCTGTTGTCCCTGGCTTCATATGAGTACAGGAATTCTCCGCTAGCCACTAGGCTAATTTGTACAATGTAAAATGCCATAGGCTTGTGCTAATAGCATTAGCTTGTTGTACTTGTGGGGAAAATGTGTCCAGCAAATGACAAGTGCTTTGTCTGTGAATGCTGTGAGTTATAGGGAAGCTGATTTGTGTACTTGTAATTGACACTGTTGCTATTAAGCCATGTTTAATGTGAGTCTTGGGTGTGTTTTAAATCAACTAAACTTTATAGCACCCCACCGCATTTTGGAGGTGTAACTGCAAAGTGACACAGACACACCACCGCACAAGTATAAATGCTCACAACAGCATAGGCCACATGCGTAGGCTACAGCGTAAGCTCTGCATCAAGCTAATGCACAAGTATAAATCCACCATAATATCCACCATTTTTTTTGTTGTATGACAAGTGTTTTAAAGTTTTAAAGTCCAACAATCTCAACCAATCTTCCTATCAGTTTATAACTTAAGGTGATACTTCTGACAAATTTTCTCCAGGACATTCACTTTAATATTTCAAGCTCATTTAATCACTTATACCTCAGTGATTTCAGCTCCTATCAGTGCTTGAACTTCAGTTGAATCCTCAACTTCTTCCTGCACTTTAACCTCAGCTGCTGCTTAAATCGCTTGACGCTTTCATTGCTCACACTTAAACTATTTCGACTTCCACATCCCCTGCTTCACTATTTCAGCTATTTCAAACATTTTACCTTCAAATTTTATTCAGTGAATTTATCTAAATTAAAGTCAGCCCACCCAACTGGCCACATGGAAACAAGATGTCCCATTGCACTGATAAACAAAAACAGTTAAGTGTGCATCACTGCTCAGTGTGGCTACGGTAATACATACATTATATCAGCACCTGTAACTGTTGCAGGTGCACCTTAGGGAGCATCTCTGTCCACAGGCCCTGTGGCTTCCTTCAAAGTGTGCATATGTGTGGTATTGCATATGCTTCCATGTAAAGACAGCTATTTATGCCACTGGAACAGCTTCAAGAAAGTGTGTATCCAAACTGTCTGCCCCCCTCAGCCCCTCATGTTGGGAGATAATCAACATATTTTCACTATCTCCTGCTCATTATAGCCGGTACACGCTGATTACAGGCTGGATTTATGGAGCTCTGAGGCCACACTCCCACAGCTTTGGCCAGGCCTCTGCTGGAACAACTGGAAGTCGAGACAGAGGATGACAGTGAGGAGGAGGAGGATGACTGGAGAGAAGGATGAAGAGGAAGAAGGGAGGGTGGAGGAGAAGAGTAGAGAAACGAGAATTGACTGTGGGGAAAATAAATGTAGAAAGAAAAGAAAAGAAGACAGGTGGGGAGCAATGAATGGGGTTAAAAATGAAGGTGAAAGGGATAAAAAAAAGAAAAGAAAGGCTTTTATTTGTTATAAACAAATCACATTTGATCAGCCTGAGATAGAAAAATCATACTTAACTGTAAGATTTCTTAATGCTACCTTTGTGAGATTAAGCTTGGCTAAACAATTCACAAATTCAATGGTTTACTCACATATTTTCTCTTTTCACTTTACCATGATGGCAAAAGGTCCGCGCTGCTGTTTGACACTTGAAGAAAAGCTCAGTGTGACATTTCAGTAAGGAGAGCATTAAGCTGCTAGTAAAATAAGCTACTCGTCTAATGCATGCTCTTAGCATGCTGTATGCTATGCACGAACAAAGTTCAAATGTGCGCTACTCATAGTCAAAGGTGTTTTAAATAGTAATGTAGGAGGCAGATTATAACCTGATCATAACACCTCTATAATGCCCGATGAGACTGCAGTCTGAGATTGATGATGCTCATGAACAAATATGATATATATTGTGTTTGTAGAAACTTTCTGATATGGAATGCGTGAAGGAAAGAGACAGAACAAAAGCCAATTTTGCTCTGAATTTAGATCAACAGTCATTGTGAGTGTGGAAACAGTCTGTTGCTTAGCTCCTGTTCCACTTTTACTGCATGACGGTGGCTAGCAGCTAATGGCGCTAACTCAATAAACAGTGCTAACAGTGCTGACAGAGCTAAAATTGTGAGCCTGAAGGGAACTGGAGGGTGGGTGTTACGCTTCCTTCCCAATGTCAGCACTAGCCACTGTACAAGCGCTGGGCAGAGCAGTGTTTAAGAGACGAACCACGTTTGGGTACTAGCACATAGCACATCTTCTTCAGGAAGTATGACCTGATAGGATTCTGGAAATGGAGCGCGCTGGCTGGAAGTGAGTTTATAGCTACAGAGAACAAATCACATCAGAAACTTCTAATCACATATTTCTATTTTCAAAAAGCAACAACAATCAAAGACAAACATTACCACCAGGAGGGGATAAAACACAAACACTATTTTACAACAAAGTCATGAACAGTTAATTCGTCATTATCTTAATTTTTTAATATCATCTTAATTCAAGTACATCATACTTAGAAATCTAATAGTCATACATCCAAACGACAGTGAAACATGTCAACAGAGTCAAATGCAGTCAGTTGAGCTTTTCACTGAATTAAAAGGTGCATGCACCAGTTTTCTGTTTCATACTCCCTCTGTCTGCAGGGCGGCTTCTCCCCATCATATCATGACACACAGGATTCTTCTTTGCCATTTAAGGAGTTAAGTCTTAGGACAGAAATACAGGTGATAAGTTCTGTGTGATTCACTTAGTCATTCAGAAATCTGGGTTTGGTGCACTCCTGGACAGATGCTCGGGACTGAGCTCATATTCCTGACAGGGGCGGAGCAGAGTGGGGGCTTCTGGGGCTTCAGCCCTGTGGTTTTTTTTTTAAAGCCCTGAATCTTTGTTATTGTCTAGAGAAATCTAATATGAGAGAAAATGTTCATCTGTTGGCAAAATATTCAATATTCAGAGTATTGACAAGCACATTTACTTGGCACTGTTGGATTATATATTTACATTTAGAGCAGCCAAGATTATGGTATGAATTCAATTGTAGCCGATTTGTCCAATAAAATCTCATTTTCTGAACTTTACCCCAGAATAGTAAAACAAAAAAAAAAGGTTTCAAGATTAGTAAAACTCCAAATTTCTTTCCCCACCTATCTTATGTAAGTTAAGGGAAAGAAATCGTCTGATGATACTAGTTTTATGTGGAAGGAGTAAAAATAAATCATCCTGTTGTGTAAATCGTTTTCAGCATTTTTCTTCTTATGCAACTTTTCTGTTTGATGTACCAATTTTTAGGCATTCTATTTTCTTAAATATCTCGAAAAATAGTGCATATAGCTGCCGTAGATGGGAAAAAAAAATCTCGCCGGGGACATGCCCCTGGATCCACCTCGGTGTGGGCTGAGCCCCCACTGGTTATGTCTGGCTCCGCCCCCGATTCTTGGTATTATCCTGGACTATATATGAAAACTACATCAGGATACAGAAGAAAAAAAACATTATCACAAAATGAAGGCACAGCCAAAGCAGAGGAGTCGTCTGGACTCCAGTGCTTGTGGGTTGTTCTGGGGTTTCTTTTTTGGAATGCATAACAGGAAGAATTCTTGTGGATGGGAGGACAAATATAATAAATATTGTTCAAAACAATATTTATTATTGCTGGAAATTACTAAGTGCCATGCTTTTCTTTCACAAGCTGTATTCTGAACTATATTACTGTGCGGTCCAAACTGATTTACCACCATAAAGGCCACTATTACAAAGAATAAGCCATTAGAATTAACACTGTATTTAAGCTGCTTTACACCAACTGAGCTTCAGTCAGATTGTGTCAATATCAGGACTGAGTGCTGACATCATTGTGCTTTATTAGGTGTCATAGTGTTCATCAGTATCACAGTGCTCCACCCAGTCTGGGTTTATAAAGGACATCTTTAACAGCAAGAATATCAATAGTATGTCAGCACTTGAATTATGCTTCCTGGCATTACAAAGGGGGTGTATCTGTGTATCATTAAGGTAAAATTACAGGCACACACTTCAAGTAATTTCAGGTATGAAGGAAAAGGATTCAATACTACGTAATCATAAATAAAGTACACATTGTCACGTCATTTAAAGGTACTTCAAAAACTCGGAACCATTAAAATGTCTTGAACTGCGACTGTGGAGGCCAGCATATGGGATGTAGCACTAAAAAACATTCCCTGTGTGAAATGTTTTCTAAGGCAAGGGATGCTAGTCTTACGCTAAATGCTTTCACATCTCAGAGTGGACTGCTACGTTCCCAGTTCTGCCCGACATTCATAAAAAAAGGACGCATTTCATGGTTCTTGCATATAGAGTTCCACATTTCAACTCGTAAAATGTGGCTTTACGTGAATTTACAAAAATATACAAATGATCTTAAATATATATTCTGTTGGTAACAATAAAATAAAATAAAAAAAGACAGAAATTCATGTTCTATATGCTTTGGATAAATCGAGGTATTTCTGATGGTACAAACATGTTGCTCGTGTAGCGGATTGGTGCTTTAGGGCTCAACATTCCATCAAACAGGGGATCTAGTGGTTTGGAGAGTCCGTAATCCTTTCCAAATAAATGAGACATGCTAAGCTGTTTCTTTCCTGATGCTAAACTGGGTCACCTTGATTGTCGGGCATGTACTTCAAATACAACTCCAGCAAACTCATTTAAACGGGAAACTGTAAGGCAACTGAGGCAGCACACGCTGATAGAGCAACGTTACTGACTGACTGTTTAAATGAGATGTGGGTTGTATTAATGTACTTCACGTAGACTCTCCAAAAACTGTAGAAAACTCTTTGGAAGCATGTCAGAGTGGTCTGGCCGTTACAAGCTTAACAATGCTGAACAAACAGTAAGTCACATGGCCATGCAGTCCATTGTTAAGAGCACAAACTACCGACTCAAAACACCATAAACACACACAACACCTCTCCTCTTGCACAATGACAATGGAGGACTTCAAATGCTAAAATGATGATGGTCAAGAATTCTGTGATTCCAAAAAACACGACAATGGTGATAATATTCAACTACACAATATTAGGTAAATCAATCACATACTGGCACTGACGACAACCTGAATTAAATTAAAAAGACGGGCACTTACAATGATGTTTAAAATACAAAATTACCAGAGATGACTGACTTGTAGTTACCTTTAAATATATCAAGTTACTGCCTGATGGTACTATAGTAGTTCCATCTCAAAGGTCCAAGATGGCGTCTCCACGTGGTTCAGAGCAGTGCTGGCAGTCAGATGGGAGCAGGGATAAACACAAGTAGTTTCTACGATAGCCACTTATACTGTAAAACATATGAAGCCAATGAAAACCAGACACTTACAGTGCGCCCCATGCTAATCCCAGCTCATCAGAGAACATTCAGTCAGAGGCACTTCATGGGGCTTAGTGTGAACAACATATCCTGACTTCCTGCTTAGGATATGTTCACTGTGACTGAACACAACAGAAAAGTACACAAACTGTGTATATCAAAAACACAAACATGAGTTTTGATGGTGTAATATTTCATATAAAAAAATACTATGTATAATCCATTTGGGCGTGGCTTTCCTGATTGATTTATGGCCAGCATATTGGTCTCTGTAGTGTAGTGTCAAGTACACTAAATGCTTAAACACAAGCTCCCCTGATCCAGATTCATTCTACTCCTTCAGTCACGTCTTACAATACAACAGTCACAATAGTTACACGACGTGTACTGGAAGAATTACTGGTTGCTGTAATCATTATTTCTATCCATAGCAGCAAAGCAGCTACGGATAATAACATAATGACATTCGAGTATTGTATTAAGAGCAACTAGAGAGAAAGCAAACTTATACTTTAAGCAAGACATCTTTTTTTTTTTGACTAGACCAATCATGCCATCAACTTTTCTGGAGGCTGCAAGAGGAGAGAACACGGGCTGTGTCCAATGTGTTCCCAATGTAATGTATGTAATGTCAACTAATGACTGTGTTGTATAAGAGGTAGTGAATGAGTGAATGATGGCAACTCGTAAGGGATTTGTTGCCAAGCATGCACAAAAGTCCTCAAAGAATGACAAACAGTGGATAATATTAATCTCCTTTCTGGGAACAACCACGGCAAGCATGGGGAGAGAGCAGCTCTGCATGCTGCATTAGGATAGAGCAGCTCTGCATGCTGCCAGGATCACATTATCCTCATGCACTGCTGGTAGAAACTGGATTTATTGTGCTCCATCTATTTTAACTGCCACCACGAGACGCCATCTTTGCTCACCTGAACACACAGCTCTGCCATTTGTGGACTCCGTATTTAGACATCTATAGTAGCAGCTAGAAGGCGACTATTAGTGTTAAACCAAGGCCATGTAAAGACACTACACGATCACAGTACTTTCATGCCCTCTGTTCAAGTTCTGTCTTTCTTTTCTTTTTATATTATATTCTCTCATACATATTCTGGGACTGTATGGCTCCATCGTCTCTACAAAAATATCACATCTTGTATACATCATTTACATCTTGCATCTATTAACTACCTGATTCTTTTGTCCGACAGAATGACTGGATCCAGTCACAGTGGAGCAGCTCATTGTGCATGAGAGCTACCCACTCTATTAACTTGGGTCACATGCTGTACATCTGCACACATCTGGACAGAGACACAAGCCTGTGTGCACCAAAGTGTTGCTATTAAAGTTTAACTGACTTATTTCTTCTTTAACTGTTGCCATTTGGGCTTTCAGTGCACAGTTCCAGCCTGGCAGAAATCAATTTCTAGTAGTTTTCTTTTTTTGGGGGGTGGAAAATGTGTGAGCAAGTACCCATAAACCTTGTGAAGTCCATAATCCTTTTCTATAATCAGATTCAACTGATTATGACATTGTAAAACATGAACACCCAAAGCTGCTGCTGTAGACCTTCAGGATGCTCTACTTAGTGATGGACTTCATATCTGTGATCTATCTTTTTCTGCGCTTCACCCCAGGGAACTGGACAGTGTAGCAGCTGGGGGTGAAAGTGAGTATGTGTTATAAGTAGGAGAAGAAAGGATCGATCACAAGGCTGTCTCCTGAACCGTGTGAGCCTTCAGTTGACATGATGGCAGAGCAATCCTCGTTTCCAAGTCTTCCTCCTCTGTTTCTGCTCTGTCACTCTCCGCCTCTTTGTCCTCTGTGACTGTGTCCTCTTTGCAGTAAGCTGCTCCGTTGCTGTCTTTCTTGGCCATTAGATAAGGCTGTGTGTTGATTTCTTTGGGCTGGTTGACAAGGATAAAAAACGCTCAGGTCACCGTAAACAAACAAGGAAAACACACACACACACACACACACACACACACACACACACACACACACACACACACACACACACACACACACACA
>JAPZEB010000010.1:3817740-3829589 GCA_029783705.1 Chaetodon striatus
GAAATAAATGCAATAGATATTAGCTGGAGTTAAAAAAAAAAATTAAAGGACTCACAGTAGGGTTCGCCCAGGGAAAGAACATTCCCAGACAGAAGAGGCCCAGCAGAGGACCACCCACCATCCCAAAGATGCTGAAGGCTGCCTGTGGGCACAGACGACAGAGAGCATGGCAGTGTTTTTACTGACTCTTCTCTTCAGGTGCTGATTGTGCATGTGCTACTTAACTGCACTTAACGGCTTCATAACAATGCAACCATAATTTATGATGTGTCACTGCTTTAATTAAATAACCTTTCTTCATTGAAACATGTAAGTGGTTTGTCACCTGCAGCACAGATCCCATTATGGAGGCGATGTAGGCCATAGCCAGACACACCAGGCCGTAGACCAAAGCTGTGGACCAAGCACATGACAAAGACATATTTAGTGCTAATTTGCTGTTGTATGTCCTAAACTGACTATGAGTGCTACCACTTCTTTATAATCGCAGTATGACTATAATGGTAATGGGACGTCCACATCCAATGTCAAAGGTTGGTATCAGGGCTGATCAAAGTATTTTGTAATTGATCTGGATCAATTATACTGAGCTATACGAAGCCTGATCTGAGCCTTTGTTTTTAACTTTCACACAGGTGGTTTCACTCTGGAATCTTTCAAGCACAGCAACACAGAGTGCAGTCATCATCAACTCTCCAACTCTACTGGACTTTTCTTTATGCACCACAGGGCTATTCAGTTGTCAAGCATACGTTATGCATCAGATTGATTTTATTGACTTAAATGTACTTGCACTGTGCAGCTGTATTATCTAGGAAAACGGAAGTACTGGATGGCAAATTCTGATTGTTAAATGCCTCAGATCAGGGGAAGAGGGAAATGCAGTGGCCACAGCAGGCTTTTTTGTCTCACTACTCCTGAGTTCCCCTTGGTGATAGCCGGGTCGACCCAGCTTAATAGAAAATATCATGGGCTTGGGAAGGTGAATCAAAAAGTAACAATGCAGTATTCCACGTTATTATAACATTGCAAGCAATAGTCCACCTTCCACCCCCCGAAGCCCCCTTCAAAACAGACACACACCTTGGAGAATCTCACTGTGCATACTCCTGTCTCTGTCCTCGTCTCAGTCCTGATGATTTTGCCACTATAATTTATAAAGTTAACCAGATGGTATTAAAAACCCTGACCTGCACATCACTAGCAGTTAGCACTCAGCCCGCTCCCTGCTGCGTGAGGGTGACTACAGAATAGCAATCACTTTTCAATAATGTGTGTGAGTCAATAGTGAGTGAATTCAAAGTCCTACGTCGCAAACAGAATGGGTATAATTATTTTGTGATCATTCAGAATGATATGAATCGATATAAGGACACTTAATGGCTGCAACACAGACATGTCAGTTAACTTTGAGTAGAATTGATATCTGTTTCCACCACATTATTTGTGCTTTCCCAAATACCATGTTTGGGTATGGCTCTAATCTAGTAGTACAAAAACATGAGAGCACTCATCTTACCAAGTCCCTTGGACAACAGCGTGGCTTTAGCTTCTGTCATGTTTGGAAAATGAGGTTTAATCAGGTCCTCCATGGTTACTGTTGCTAGGGAGTTAAAGGCTGATGAGATGGTGCTGGGGGGAGACAGAAAATGACACTGAATGAATGACTGGGACACTACATGGCTCGTCTGTTTGGCAGTCATTTAGGACAGTGCATAGATACATACTGTAGTTACCAGAAACTTTCAAAAACTCATTAACACTGTAATTTCTTGGGAAACACGGTGAGATCTCCCATTAAATTTCAAAAGGTAACATGTTAAATAATACTCACTAATACACATACCAATAATTTACGACTTAATATTTTTGACTTCTTGCTGCATGTCCAAGAGCAGGGATTAACTATGTGCATGGCAAAGTCATAAAACAGAGACACTAAACTTTACTCTTAGTCAAAGACCTTCAAATAATAACAAAAAATTTAATTCAATGGACAGCAGCTCTTTGACGCTTTAATATCTAGCTCATAAAATAATCTTGTCTCTGTCAATCAGGCATGTTATTGCCAAGCTTTATTATTACAGGACTGATTGGGATGAAGCCAAGGATTATAAAATACTCAGATGCACCAAACAAATATGCTGTGATAAACCAGGTAGGAGTTCAACCACTGTAGGACCAGTTGTGAATCAGCTTTGTTCTTATAACAACCTGCTGACTGACAGTGAGCGAACAGAAAGCACATGCTCTTAAAATCTGTTTTCTTGGGTCATTTACCTGAGAGCTCCACTGAAGAGACAGGCCACAAACAGTCCTGCAAGCCCAGGCAGATCCTTGAACACGTCCATTACAAAGTACAGCACCATCTGCACAAAGCAACTGAACATTAGGACGTCCCTTCAGAGCCAAAAATGACCAAAACACTCAACATTTACTACTTTGGGGAACTGTGACAACAAATTGATGTTAACCTGGTCATTAGTTTTGACGTAGCCCTTGTCCAGAGGGCTGTCCTCTCCATAGCGAGCAAACATCACCAGACCCATCATACAACCTAAACACAAGACGATCTGTTGGCATGGAAAAACTACATAGCAGGACCTGGAAAAACAAATGAAAGACATTGTCAAGAATGGAGACAAGATGGCTGACTTCATTAAAAAGGTACACATGAAAGGTCATGTTTAAATTAAAAGTAACAATATCAGTACGTAGGACACTTGAGTAGGTTTCACATGATTCGGCTTACATCACGTTTTTTTCACTACAGGATTAATTCATGCCCAAAAATGATTATTTCTTTATAAACAACTCTTCCCCTTTTACGTGGAATTTGGGAAGAAAATGTGAAGCACGCCTGCGCCTGCATGTGTTTGGAAAATACTGGATAAGTGTGGCTTGGATAATACTGCATGAGAGGTAGTAGAGTTTGTAAGCAGATGTTTTGATATTGTTATGCTGTAGTTTAACAAGGACCCCTTTTCCTCAATCAAAAAGTTTTGGATATTTTTGAATTCTTCGCTCACTGTGGAGGGATGCAAGAAAAAAAAAGTTGTCATCATGAATTCAATGTAACACTGTTTGAGTAATTGATATACAAATAAACATTCTGGGGGAGATAGTATTCCTTTAATATAGATTAATACTCGGACTGCATGATTTATTGTTTCAGCATTGAAATCAAGATGTGCGCATGTGCAGTAGTTGCATCACAGGACATGCAATGTCATGTCATTAACTCAAATGCTTTTGCTGCTTGATTCAAAGAAAAATCTCATTCTCATTTTCTATGACTAATATTACTGTCCACGTGTTCCCCTATGACAGGTTAAGTGTGTATGTGATGTAGCCTGGTGGAATATGACATAGTAAGTGAGACTCTCATTCAACTGTGTGGTGTTGGAAAGTACCCTAACCGGGTCAGTAAGTGCTACAGACACAGTGAGGACGCACATGGTTTTTTGAAGCCACAGTAGCTAGCATAAAGCATCTAGATGAGCTCAGATTCCAGTATAATGACTGTTGAAAGGGCTCCATTTTGTGTTAGCTGAACAAAATAAATAAAGCCTTATTGCAACATTGTCGTGGTGTTGCGCAACAATTCTTCACAGCAAAGTTTCCTGACTATTAAAGCTAGTTACCACCCTTGAGCCAAGCTAAAGCTAATTGAGTTAGCCTAAAGAAACTAGAGGTCTCTCAAGGTTCAGAGCTGCAAGGCTGGAAAGGTAACTTTAACACTAACACCCTGCTAGTAGTCAACCACAACCTGAAAATGAGCAGGGAACATGGTGATTCAACCAGTGTATTATTTCCCTCTCAGAGAAGACTTCAGATTAGAAAAAAAAAAATCATTTTTCAGCTTCTATTATATTTATTTTCTATGCAGACCCTCCTCTACAAGATCAATCTAATAATTCTGAAATTATAATTATTATTTTCAAACAGAGCTATTCCAGGCATCTAGTGAAAATTCTTGTATTTTTTCATACTGCAATATATATTGCAGAAAAAAATACTGCAATGTCAGTTTTTTCAAATAATGTGTAGCCTTAGTTAATGCTCCATGATCAAAAACACAACTGTCTCTGCATCATGTTGTCCTAAAACAGCCACAGTTATCCCAGCTAGTTGCTAGTTGACACTGATGGTACTCACATGACGGCCTCTTTCTCCGAACGAGAGCTGAGGTATCTCTGGACCTGGGCTTGGTTGACCCCGTACAGTGCCAACATCAGGAAGACTCCTCCTACACCCAGCGTCCAGAAGGTGTGGCGCTCCAGAGGGTCGGGGTTCAGGCTACACAGGCAGAGAGTAAATACAATATGAACATTTCAATATTGATTTATACCTTTATGCGGTACAACACGTAAAGGTAATGAGGAATAGTTTTACTGCACTTCAAATATGCCAACCACTCACTCTAGTCCAGCAATGCGGCTGCCATTGATGGCTTTCTTCCACACCTCTGCTATGCCCCCTGCCTGATTGGCCCCCACCACAATAACCGCCAGCTGACCCGCAAACATCACCACCGTCTGGAACACATCGGTCCAGATCACCGCCTTCAGACCGCCCTAAGACACAGGAAGAGTGGATTCACTTTAATTCCTGTGATGACTGACATTAAAAAGTATCTGTAAAGGCGTGTCCTGATCAGAGCAGGGACATACTGACAGAGTGACATCTACGTTCCTAGAATAACCGAAGATGATGGTCGGAAAAAAATAGACATTAGATCTCAGAGAAATTAATGAAACATTTTTCAGGAGAATTTCTAATCAAGTGCAGGTGGATATTTTGGGAGAGGGGGGTGTTACTGTGGATGGTAATCACTAGTTATCTAAAGACATTTCCTGACTACTGTAAAATGTATCTATCTTAGGCTGATCTTTATCTAGTTAATGTTTAACTTCTGCTGTATAAAAACCAAATGGAGTAAACAAATATTTTGTCAGTTGCCACTGGTGAAACTGGAAAGATTTAGGGACTCACCAGAGCAGTATATAGAGTGCACACCAACCCCATAGCCAGCACTGCCCCCCACAGGTCAAAACCAGTCACTGCAAGTAAACAGAGAGAGCTTGATCAAACATTGTTACTGTGAACATGATAGAATTATAACATGTCTGTGTCAATGTGAATTTAGTAACTGTAGGCACCTGTTTTTGCAAAAAATGCTAAAATAATCCTGTGTTAAAATATGACAAAAAAATGCTTCTTTTACCTGCGTTGAGTGCCAAGGCTGGGGCATACAGGACCACCCCCATATAAATGACCTGCAGACGAAGAGAAAAAAAAAAACACACTACAGAACAGGAAGACTAGCTAGCTGACTTGCATGTGTCAGATTATACTTGCTTAACTGTAAAACATTCTGTGACTTTACAGAAGAAGCCTGGTTTCACAGATCTAACTGACCTCAGGAAAGTTTAAAGGGATAGTTGGGTCTTTTACAGTGGAGTCGCATGAGGTACTTATCCATAGTCAACATATTACATACAGTAGATGTCAGTCGGCACGCCCCCAGTTTGGAGAAGCAGGCTGGAGTCCAACACAGAAGCTAAGCAATGTACAGATAACGCTATATTTAGAACACTTTTACAGCTTTACCTTAATGTCAGACTGAGATTTCCAACGGGGAACTGAAGCCGTTATATCGCTCCCTGCAAAGCCAGACTTCACTGAGAAAAGCTGTGATTTAAATAGAGTACACTTAAAGTGATAATGATTGATTGTTTTTGCTGCCCTTGGCCACAGCAGTACATTGCTTGGCTTCTATGTCGGCACTCCAGCCTGCTTCTCCAAACTGGAAACTTGTCGACTGCCATCTACTGTGTGTAATACACTGACTATGGATAAATACCTCATACAACCCCACTTCAACTATGTAGCCTCTGAGCAACCCGTCATCAATTGCTGTTCCTTCAAATTTCTGAATTATTTTTGAGGGATTTACAATTGTACTGATTTACTTTGACAATAACAATTCATATTACTCATGTCATCAATTCATGACAGTACTGATATCTGTTAATGCTTTTATCGGGGAAAATATAAGAAAACAAAAGCCATAAGGGACATTCGAAGGGTCAATATGACATTTCCAGAGCCAAAGTTTTAGTCAGCCTGTAATATAATTGGCCAATGATTGTATTCTTAGATGTGTTCTTTCTACATGTGTTTCTTAATCATGGCACACCATAGACAAGAACATATTCCTGATTACTTATCAAATAAGTGGTGATGCCTTAACACAAAAAGATTTTGAGGACAAAAACCAAACTGATACATAGACAGTTTTATCTTTTATTGGCCAGCATAAACCGGTATTGCCTTTCTTACTTAATATTCTACCATCTCATGCCCTAACTTTAGTTACTGACTTGCTAAACTAAATGGGAACTTGCAATAAAATAATTTTACATCATGTACTGTGTCTTGTCATTTAGGTGACATTATGCCCAGGGTGGTGGTCATTTTATCAAAATAAGCACTGATAAGATCCCTGATACCTGCAAGTGCTGACATAAGACAGCCCAGAAATTAATATACAACAAAAGTATGATAGAAAGATACCATTTGAAAGATGAAGGTCACAGTCCCACATATGCGAACCGTCTTGTTAAAGCGCAGCTCCAGATACTATCAAGGGGAGAGAATGTCAAAGGACAAAAAAGGATAAATAAAATCAAAAGGCTGATTAACATATCATCTCAGTCATTCTGTAACATAGGATCAGTGCTCTAGGTGTCAAGTCTCAGGACTGCCAGTTTACTGCCCACATTACCAAAGCCAGAATTTTAAGCAACTCTTTGTTGACAGGAAATTCATGTAGTACTTTTTGCTGGCAAAGGAGTAATGAGTGTCCTTGAGGTTTACGAGAGGAACAGTGTGGCTGTAGATAAAGACCTCTTAAAGATGCTCTGTCTTGGGAAAAGAACTTTTGTTTCTGTTGAACGTTAACAAGTCAAGGATAGGCAGATAAGGACAGATAAGAGTTTTGAGAGATCATACTTGAGAAAGACGAGTAAAAAACAGAAAAACTGCTAACACAGTAGAGATATATACAGTCTAGTCAAACTATCCGTGCACGTTGTGTGTTAATTCTCTGCATGTGCGTACCTCATAGGCGCTGGCCAGCCGCAGTCGGTAGAAGACTGGTATGAAAACATGAGCTGGGATGAGCAGGCCCAAAAAGTAGGAGCAACCCAGGAACCAGTACTGAGTCCCGAAGGTGTACACCTCGGACGGAGCACCCAGGATGGCCACAGCGGACTGGAAAGTGGCCAGCAGGGACAGAGACACGGGCAGGCAGCTCATGGACCGGTCAGCCATCAGAAATTCCTATAGCAAACCCAATGGCGGTGTCAGATGTCTCTAAAAACGCTAACAACTCAATCTGTGTGACCCATAAAAGCTTGAAATTGATCCTGTAGTCTTAAAGTAAGGCTGTCAGGAAAGAGACGGAGGTCTTTATTGTGTCTAAACATCAAAGTCTACCTGTGTTGTACGCTGGCGCCCACCGGAGAAGGCGTAGAAGAGGCCGATGCCAGCTGAGGCCACCAACAGCAAGGCAAAGATGACATAGTCCACTGTGGTGAAGTGCATCTGGACTACCTCTCCCATGATGACAGTGGATGTGGGGGGTGAGGCTGGGAGAGTGAGGGCTGTTGGAAGCACGGCCTCTGGGGCTGATCACGACATCAAAGCACTTCACCCATAGAGAGACTCACAGAGCTGGAGGAGGAAGAACAAGTGAGGAGGTGATCGAGTTAATGTCTCATTTAGACCTGGGAGAAGTGGCAGGACTGTGCAGAGACAGGGGTTCAGATTAGTGCTGCCATGATGCTGACATTTCGAACTTTGACCATGAAAAAATATTAATAATTGATCATGTTTTTGATACCAGAGAGAAATTGACACTGACAGAACACAATTTAAAATTTGTATTAAAAGATAAATATAAAAAGGCTATACCTGGTCAGAAGCAGAGAGCAGGACGCTGGTACCAGTGTATTGATACTTTGGAAATGAATATTGGAACCTTTTAAAACATTCAGAATCGGGATTTATCGATAAATCCGTATTTTTTAAATGCTAGTTCAATTATACACCAAGGTGGCAGCATCATTCACTCATTATGTACCCTCATAGCCCCATCAAATAAGCTCAAGCACCCCTTAATCACCACCACCCACCATGTTCCAGATCTGTCTGAATTGATTTTACACAGAAAACTATTGGTTACAAAAACGGGATACTGTTATTTCTTTTTTTTTTTTAAATGCATATTGTTTAAGTTTGGGCTTGGCCTCTTTTCCTCAGTATGCTTGTTCAAGTCTGGATTTGCACTAACCACTATTACACCACCAGATCACTGCGCTCTGAGAATGCAGGATTACTTGTGGTTCCCACTGTCTCCAAAAGTAGAATGGGAGCCAGAGCCTTCAGTCATCAGGCTCCCCTTCTATGCAACCATCTTCCAGTTTCAGAGTATGAGGCAGACACCGTCTCCACACGATTATTATTTCATAAAGGCAACTGTTAGTTAGGTTTAGTAGGTTCATGGTTTGAGTACAACCATCGCCTTATTTTGAGATATGAAAAACAATAAAGACATAAGAAAATAAAGACAGAAAAATGATTTGCATTAGAGATGATAGAGAGATGTAGTCAAGAGGGAGAGGACAATAAAAAACTGAGTATGTGTCACACGATGGCTGCATGAAAGGCTTGAAGTGAGGAAATGAAAGAATGACTTCTCTTCATCAAAAAGTATATTTAATCTCAAACAACTCTGACGGAGTAACAAAACCACCTGGAAATTTTAAGTATAAAGTGTTGTTAACTTTTTTCAAATACACATGCTGTACAGGGCTGATTCACATCCATGGATAAAAATGACCCCATAGCCCCAAATAAAAAATTCCATTATTCTTCTGTTCGAAAAATAAATCAAGTTTAATACATTAATGCAAATGGTTAAATATGACTTTTTTTTGGTTTAAAATTCTTAAAAAGTCATTAAATTTACCATTTCTGAAATTAAAAAAAACACCAAAGGAGGGAAACACACACACCAAGTCATCTGCACACTCAACAAAAACACACTTTTCCATCCACTTCTACTTTGTTTGTGTCTAAATTACAGCTGGACAAATCATAGTCATTGTTATTAACTGCAATGTCCACGTTTCAAAACAACAACCTGTCAGAGAAAAATAAAAAAATAGGACTTACCCTACTCACTGAGTTAAAGCTGCTGCTGGCTGGCTGACAGTGACACACACCAGCCACTCAGATTTAAGGCTCACTGGAGGGGAGTATCTTTGTCACAACCTCCAATCACAGTCACTGTGGAGGCAGAGGAGTAATTCAGCCTGATCATTTACCACACCTAAGAAAGGAATGAGAAAAATAACCTGTCACAATATTGTTACAGATGATTCAATACCTGTGCAGTGTTTTCCAATAGCAGCGGGTTCTTGTCTTTTGGGTGCAGATCATTTCAACCAAACAGAACCCTATGCCTTGTTATGTTTTTACAAGAGGTACATAACAGTGTTCACTTTAGGGAACATAAGTTTTTAGCTCCTCGCTGTGCTCATCTGAAAATAACTCTCATATTCCACTACACACAAGACCATGTTCTTCACAGTGTGTGGTTGTGCTGCAGTCTCCTACACTACTTATGATGGGGATAAGCACAGGGGCGGCTGACTGCAGAGAGGTGAGGGGAGAGTCAAATGAGGTTAAAAGGAATGAGGAGAGAAAAGCTCTGTGCAGCACAAGATCACTGGAATGGAAAAGAAATGATGGAAAAATATGAGGTGGCATGTGTTGATCAGAGATTAGCTGTGTGTGCATGCAGGGAGCGGAACAAAGAAACACCTACACAGTATCAAAACATTTGGTTTAAGACACATGGTGGATTGGATTAGTTTACAGCAAACAGCTGGAGCCACTCTGAGCTGAACATAACAGTTACTTTAAACTGAATTTTTTTTACCTTACTTCTACAGCAGTGCTTTCACACTAACGCAATCAGTCTGTCTGAAAATGAACAGGAATCTCCTGCTTCTCAAATACTCAAGGATCCCTTGGTAGGCCTTATTTTATCACACACAACAGCCTATGATACAAGCAGCCCTGTGCCACTTTAAACACAATATGTATTTTCTGCTGCAAGGGGTCTCTCAAACAAAACAATAGCCCCTTTTAAACTGCTTCTACAGGACTAGAATTTCACACAGTCATGCTGCCATCCCCGTTCTGTATCAAAGGTACAGTCGCAAAATGGGGGGAAAGAGTTGTGTCGCCTTTAAATCAGCATCGATGTAGTTAAATCGCCAAAAGGATGTCTATATAAAAAGGGACAGCTGATAGGATTGGATCATGGGTGGCACATGTGTGAGGTTTTGACAAGTCACATGTGTGAACCACTGCTGGAGATTTAAAAACTATCTGAAGCAGTTAGCATATGACTCAAAGAGAAGGAACAGCAGCTAAAATGTTTGCAAACTGGGAAAACAATGAGGTCTGTGAAGTCCTCACCCTCTAAGCAGAGGACAACATCTGCCACTATATAACAGGGATGGTAAATGATTGTTGTTTCCATGTTAATGCCATTGTTATTGTGTTAGGTTCTGTGCAAAAATGCAAAGGAGGCATAAAGAAGAGATTTCTCAGAAGCCCTATAGTGTGATCTCTGTGTAAAAAGTGCTAAAAAAAAACAGACGGGGCAATGTTGTCACTGCAGTCAGTTTCTCCTGGCTAGGATTCCTTCAGTGTTCATCAGTAAGGAGGCTTTTATCAGGAGCAGAATTATCCACAGAGGTCTCTTCCTCTCCAAAACAAATGGACCAGGTGATTGAAACCAGTAAAAATGCTTAACAGATCAGTTTTACATTACAAATCAGCGTTTACATGATGCCAGCCCCTACTAATGTGTGCTCACCTTATTTCACTGCTATCTTATAATCCAGATGTTCAGGAGGTTTTTACTTGGAGCCGAATTATCCACAGTGATATCCTCCTGGCCAAAAGAAACAAACAAGGTGATTTCAAGTGATAAAACCACTAAGTTAAGAGCTAATACGTTAAAATTCAGCGCTTCTCCGATGCAGTTCGGCTGGTCATAGAGGGGCTGTGCCTTTACAACAAGCAGAGGAGATATGACAGGAATGAACTCTCAATTATTTTCGCAACTGATAAATTTCCCAAATTAGCTAATACTGGCTTGTCACAGCTTGTCATTTTGGCACGTGTGTGTGCAGATAGGTGCAGTTAACTTGAGTAATACATGCATGGGCTGCTTGTGATACGTATTAGATACATGTTTAGTTTAACATTTTTGTTTATGTCAAAGTCACTCACTGATAAGTCAGGGCGACTCAGGACACTGATTAAAGCTCTGCTGTCACACTTGTATTACTTTCACATAGACAACTGCTGAGCTGTCCTTCAGAAAATAACTTAACCAGCCATCTTCACATGCTGGCAGCTCCAAATGGCTGTGAAGGACAACTGTTTCACATAACAAGAGGCAAAAGATCTAGGCGCTGCCACCGAATCCAGCTTTTTCTTGCTGAAGCACTTGTTTGTTTCTATTTGGCAACTTCAACGTGTCAGAAAACTGTCTCTGTAGTAACCAAAACACAACTCTGCAAGGATTTGCATGTGAGGATGTGAGTGTGAGATTATGTTTGTATGTGTGTTAATCAAACATCAGTGGTTGTCTGTACTGACAGGCCTGTCTGTGTGATCCGCTGTGCTGGTTTGATCAAACGCTGGCCAAGAGGTATGACCCCATTAAATTCCACTCTTATCATTATGGCTTATTAACA
>JAPZEB010000010.1:3860777-3884312 GCA_029783705.1 Chaetodon striatus
CCTTCACACTGAACATTAAAATTGTACGCCAGCAAACTCCGTACTAACCTGCAGCCGCTCCGCTCCGCGCATCAACCCTCATTCATCTACCTACGAGGGCATCTGCTTCCTGTAAATAGCGGAGCGGCGCAGCTGATTGGTTGCATGCTAGTCACGCGGTTTATTGCGCGGGTTGCGTCAGGTAAATCTCATCTGAAATTTACAGTTTATCATACTGAACCCTGGGTTACACAAGGCAAAGTGGTCCCAGGGGAAGGGGCCAGACTAAGAGTGATTCAAGAAGACCTTGATGAAATGGTCAATTCAGACGTTGTGCACCTTGCCAGGTATGGGGACATTGTGGCTCCCCCGGAGCCAGACCCGGGGGGGGCTCCCTGGCAAGCATCTGTTGGCTGGGCCTTATGCCATAGGGCCCTATTAGGCTCAGCCCAAAAGAATAACATGGAGCCGTTGCCCTGTGAGCCCACCACCGGCAGGGAGTCTGGTGCATTGTGTGCCCAGTGGCAGGTAGAGGTGGGGCTCCAGGCGTGCTGATCCCTGGTGTTGTGAACTGACTCTGGGGATGTGGGATGTTACCTCTCTGGTGGAGTAGGAGCCAGAGGTGGAGCAGTACCGAATAGATGTAGTTGGGCTCACCTCCACATGTAACACTGGTTCTGGAACCAAACTCCTGGAGAGGGACTGGACTTTGGGTGTGGGGATACTCACTAGCCCCCAGCACAGGGTTAGCGCTGCTGTGATGAGGTTGGAGAGAGGATTGCCTCCATGTGATTGCGGGGCACTACAAGAAGGTCTCTGACTGTCGTTTGTGTGTATGCACTGAACAGCAGTAAGGAGTACCTGGCCTACTTGTAGTCTCTGGGCAGTGTCCTGGAAGGGGTGCAGGCTGGGGACTCCATTGTTCTTCTGGGGGACTTCAACGCTCACATGAGCAATGATGGAGAAGCCTGGAGGGGGGAAACCGGTGCCTGACCTGAACCTGAGTGGTGTTTTGTCATAGGACTTCTGTGTGAGTCATGTGGCCATAAGAAACACCATGTTTGAGCACATGGAGGTTCATAAGTGTATTGGTACCAGAACACCCTTTTCCAAAGATTGATGATCGACTTTGTGGTCATATCATCAGATCTGCGGCCATGTGTCTTGGACACTCATGTGAAAAGAGGAGCAAAGCTGTCACATCACACTATCACACTACTCAGCCTCCCAGGTAAAGTCTACTCTAGGGTGCTGAAAAGGAGCCTCCAACCAATTGTCGATCCTCAGATTCAGGAAGAGCAATGCGGATTCCGTCCTTGCCGTGGAACAGTGGACCAGCTCTTTACCCTTGTGAGGCTGCTGCAGGGGTCATAGAAGTTTGCCCAACCAGTCTACATGTGCTTTGTGGACTTTGTGGACCAGTGTTTGATTCCTGTACAAATGTAAAGCCAGACCCTGTTCTTTTTTCCTAAACCCAACCACATGCTTTTGTTCCTTAAACCAAACCATGTGTGTGTGCTGGCTAAATATAACCCTGTGCTTTTGATGTTGAATAAAAAAAAAAAAAGTCAATTTGTGGTGTTGTTCCAACATAGTACATTTATTTTGAAGGAGACTGTATGCAAACTGTACATTTCCTGTGAAAACAGAAGTGAATTCTGAAAAATGACATGTTCATGTAACAGACTGAAGTTGACACGGCATCTCAGAGCGTCAACAACCAATGCACCTAGGGTACCTTGGGCATCATATCTCAATGTGGAAAAACCAAACATTGATATGTAACTAGGTCAGAGTGAGAATGTGTTGAAAGTTCAGTAGAGCAAGTAAAACGATTTCCCAACTTTACAAGCAGCCAATTAAATGACACAAAACAATGCCATTACAGCATAGTATGATACAGTACAAAAAGGAAGAAAACAAAGAAAAATTTAGGATACTTATTACTTAACATTCATGACAATTTGGCAGCTATCCAAAATACATAATACGTTCATTGCAGCATTTTTCAGTAATATTCCATTATTGAGGACCCTCAGCATTTTTGTCTTCAAGTCTCAAGTTGAGTCTTACAGCGTACACAAAGCTCTTGTTATAGCTATTATCTATTATTATAATGGTTAATAAAGACAAAAAAAAAAAAACTACAACTACAAAAAAAGCCATCACTAAAACAATTAATGTTTCATGATATCTTCATGATATCTATTCTCTGAATTCATTAACAAACATGAGGCAAAAAAAAATGCTGCATGTCGTTTTAGGGAAAATTGTACCTTTGTAAAGCACACTTTTGTCAGTCATCATCTTACTGTAAAAGACAAGGGACTCTGATCTCATGATAATGCATGATGCTCAGTGTGGCTGGAATTTGTGTTGCTGACAATCAAGGAGTTCACTTTAGCGACTCATTCCACTTGCGTATGTGTACAGAGACGAGTCAACCGCAAGTCAGTTCATTCCTATGGGAATCTCCGTGATATCCAATGTGCTTACAAAACTCCTCCCCTCCATAGTATTTCAGTCCAGAATTAGCCTTGAGTATGTTCAAAAAATTGAACTTTTGGATTTCAGAGAGAGCATATGATTGCAAAGTGAGTTTGTATGATTAAAAAGAAATTGTTTATCTAGTCTGAACACTTTTTAAAGCTGTTATTCTGCTACTTTGCTAAAGTATGATTATCCATTATATATATAATCAGATTGTCATACCCCCTCCCTCTGAAACACTCCCCAAACACACTCAAGACTGCATTGACCTCTCCAGGTTCAAATCACTTATCAAAAGTCATCTATTCAAAACGGCTTTTAATGTGTGAATGTTTAATGTTATGTGTATTTTATTGTAGTCTTCTTTATGATCGTTTTTGACTAATATTTGTCTTTGAGTACCATGAAAAGCGCTGAATAAAAATGTGTTATTATTATAATGAATAAAATGTGTTATTATTATTATTATCTGTTATTACTAAATACAGACAGTAAAGACCTGTCAAAATAATTTGTCTGTATACATTTAAGTGAAAAGTTAGAAGGCATAATCAGCTAAAAAACAGGTTAGCTTACATAGAATGCTAGAGCACAGGCAGGCATGTGACTCATTCAGGTGGTCATGTCTTTTTTAATGTAAATATATATATAAATATATGAAATATTTCACAAATCATGCCGCATACCGTGCAATATTGGTCCTGTTTTTGTCCCGGTAATGTGTCACACACATATTTCATATATAACTACTGGATGGCCAAAAACAGACAGAATTAGCCTTTTCCCCATGGCTACAGATAGTTTCTATCCAGTTTCTATCCTTCCGTAAAGAAATGCACTTCCTTGTGTTGGACACTGGAGGAATCATCCATATATTTGCGGATCTATGGACACCAGTCACACAGGTAAGTTGAAACAAGGTGTTACCAGGATTTGTGCTTGTGTAACCACCTGCTTAGACCGGGACAGTATTTCCAACTCATTCCAAAGTTGTAACCTATCTCCACTTTGCAGTTGCCTGTCACATCTGTATCTTTCTACGTCTCCTGTTTACAGTCCGGGGCGCTGCAGCCAACGCCAGGATGCCAATAAAAGCTCATGGTTAGGTTTAGTCAAGAGAAGCATGTTGTTAGGTGTAGAAAACAACATCATGATTTGGCACTACAATCATACAGGAGGTGAAAATCCCATCCACCAACCTTTCCGCTCATCCAAAGGAACTTTCCAGCTTGTTATATTGTTGTATGTATTGTATGTTGTCACTGTTAGTGTTGCTGTCTACTAGCATATCATATCGCCACAATAGGTGCGATCTGGCCGCAAATAACACCATGAAAGGTTCTGTCTGACTGTGTTACACACTGATACTGCCTGGTGGTGTATCATACTGCTGCGAAAGGTAGCTTTTGACATTGGTGTCAGACACAAAAATCACTGACAGAGTGGCAGTATTTGACGACTTTGGAATGAGAATGGGCTGATATTTCACAGCAGCAGGTGCACTCCTGCTCTCTTATTTTTGTGATTTCAACTAGAAATTAGGACTGGGTAGCAGTGCTTGATACCTTTAAGCTATCTATCTATCTATCTATCTATCTATCTATCTATCTATCTATCCATCCATCCATCCATCCATCCATCCATCTATTTCTAGCAGTAAAGCAAATAAAAGTCCTGGCTCCAAAGTCTTATGGTATACATGCCATCCCATTTGCATTAGGGGGATCAAATTAAGTACCATATTTTTATTGGTATCACTTAAAAGGTACTGGTATCATAATTTTTGAAATCATACCCTGCCTTAGTGCAGATGTACACCACTCAAAAACATAAAAGAACACTTAATCACCACAGTGTAACACCAAGTCAGTTAAACTTCAGGGATATCAATCTGTCAATTTAGGACACACAAGTGATTGTGAATCAGTTTCACCCGCATGTGGTGTCCACAGATAATTACTTTCTCCTTATCTTTCCTGACTGATTCTTCTCTTGTTTTGTGTGCTAGTGTCCTTGTCACTATTGGTAGCATAAGGAGCCCAATCAGGTTGCACACATTGTCCAGCTATTCCAGGATGGTCCATTCATACGTGACATTGCAGGAAGGTTTGCTGTGTCTCCCAGCACAGTCTCAAGAGCATGGAGGTGACACAAGGAAAAAATGACCTCCAGCAGGCTACTGGTTTGCATGTATCTGACCCAACTGTCAGGAGACTCCATGAGGGTAGCATGAGGGCCCAACGCCCTCTAGTCGGGACTAGTGCCCACAGCTCAGCACCATGCAGCTCAATTGGCATTTGCCAGAGAACACCAGAATTGGCACCATGTTACCTCGTGGTGGTGATTATGCATGTCCTGCACAAGAGCTTATTAGAACACAATACATGAACAATTATGACTGGCAGTGTACACCTATTAATATAAACACAAAAATCTTTGAAATTTAAAATACTTTATTTCATAAACAATATCTAAATTCAACATGGTTGGTCACATACACAGTAAGAATAGAAAATGCTTGGAACTAGAATAAGAGAAAACAAGAACTGGGCATTCCTATCTGCTCCTGGAGTAGCAGCTTAATAAGTGGGCTCACTGTGTGAAGGTGATGGTGGTTAGAAAATTGTGCTACACATAGAAGAGGCAGGTTCAAGCCCTTGGCCTGCTTTTGTCTCTGTGAAAGACATTGAATCCATCCCGGATGAAGAGATGAAGCTGAGCTTTTCCTCTGACCTGCATATGGAAGGGAGCAACTTTCTCTCTGAGAATCATTGTGCAGTACCTCAGTGTTCTCCAACAGCTCACACAGATCGCATATATAATTTGCATCATCTGCTACAGTTACTTTTATTCAAATCACAGAGAAAGACAGATCAATGCTCGGCACCTTTCTCATTTTCTGCTTTATTCACTATTCATTCTATTTTTATCATGGTCTGCTTACATTGAAAAAAAATATTTAGTTTAAGGTAGTGCATGGAGGCAAGCCATCAGTATTTCATAAACAGACATAAATAAATAAAATTCAATACTGAAAAGACAACATTATGGTCCATGGTGTAAATCAAGCTAGAAAAGATTCACATTGCCCCCCCACCCCACCCCCCCACCCACCCAATCATTAAATAGGGCTGGATAGTTCTTTACATGTTGGAAGACCTTCACCCGTGTGGCTAGACTATCTTAAATTATCTCTAATATATACCCAAATATTGAGAATATTGTGCAAAATCAAAGACACTATTTGTGCAAAGAATGTGTGCTCCTCTACTATAAAAGCTTGGACAGGTGTCAGTTTTTTGTCAGAGTTTTAGAAAAGTTTCCCACAATAGAACAACACTAGGACAACACTAATAAGGCATTTGCTGTATAGAATAATGCTTGCTGTAGATCATAATTCAATTAGAAATGCCTTTTGTTAAAGAATACACCAAAATGCACACATCACAAAAGCCATTCACGTAATGTTAAAAAGAAAAACCTATGGGCCATGGACTGTGCTGTCCAGGAGAAAATATAGAGAACTGGCTGCTCTGGCACTTCCCCCAGAACGTTCTCTTTTCTGTACAGTGTTATCTCTTCCATTCATCCTTTGTTTCGGACCCGTCAGTTTAGCTACAGTTTGTGAGACGTTGAGGAGGAATGACTGAGGGTTGGTGAGCTGTGCTGTGCGGGACAGTGCTTCACCATGCTGTGCCTGAGACAAACAGTGCAAATGCTACTGTGTTCTTCGTCCCCTGGGCTACTAGCGTTGCTACTGTACAGTAAGTACGGTACCACTCCAGAGGACACTGTAGATGTGTGCTAAAATGTGTGTTTGTTTGCGTGTATGTGTGTATGTGTGGTACAAACGTTGGCCAGGCAGTGATTCACTTGGGTCTTGCTACGACCAGTCAAACTGTAAACAGGACTTTCTTAAGTTTTATAAACAGGCGATCATAAAAGATGTCCTTCTTTCTTAAGGGGACTAATCAGAAACAAAGCTCAACCCCCATGCAGTTCATTGTTTGACTTCACACCAAAAAAAAAAAAAAATCTCTTCTTTACTTTGAAATTTCCTCGCTTTCTATTCTCAAATAAGACAGTGGCAGTCTGCGTATCCAGAGGGTTTTTGTTTCTTTCCAGCTGCTGATATATCAGTCGTTATATGAGGTAATCAAGGAGTAGATCATACTGAAACACAAGAAGAACAAACAGGAATTCAGGAAATGGAAAGCGAGTAAACACCTCTCTGATTAGACAGGTAGGCAGAAGATGACAAAGTGAGTATTACATAATTCAAATAATCTAATGGCCTGCTTGAGGCTTTCAGATAAAGCTTTTGAGCACCATGTGTACATGGGAGTGTGTCTGTCTTCAAACATTTCATTGATCCATAGTTAGTATTCCTACTGCTGTCTCAACTGCTTGCAGATTTAATGGGAAGTCTGTTTGTGTCCTTAGAAGTTAGAGTCTCACAAGTGGACTTATTTATTTTAGTTGCTGACAGCAAATGGATGGAGCATTTCCATCATGATCTGCATTATTCGGAGTAAGGCTGCTTCTCCATCAGGATTAGCCCTGCATTACAACAACACAAGGGGCTGCTGCATTGGTGGGAGTGTGGTGTACCAATGAGACAGTGAAACCCAGGAAGTCTAACTTGAGTAATAAGTCCATGAGTTTGAGAGCATATCAGGCATCAAATTAATTGAATTAATCATCAGATTAATTCTGTTTTGATGCAGGATTTTACAACTCTGGAAAGCTTTCAAGGCAGCAATTTTATTTTATCAAGGGGGACCGCAGAAATAAAGTGTTAATATTACAATGTCGTTGACCAGGTAAATACAAGGGCCCATATTTGATTGGCCAATGTAGCATCTTGCTAGATGATGTTGCACTGGCATCCCTGCTGTGTCGTTGGACTGGCTTCGGGGCGAATGAGTCAGAGAGGCTGCGTTTCAAAGACAGCTCAAGTTGGTCTGAATGCAGCTTTAGAATAGGGGCAGATCAACATGAGCATGGCAGGAAAAAATGGCTTCTTCCTCATTTACTTTGATGAGACCGCTTCGTTCACACAGAGGGCTCTGCCAACATCATCCAGTGACACAATGTGCTGCAAGCGTACGCTCCAGTGCTTTAAAGGCTTTGACACTCCAATAGGCCTTTTCTATTGTCACCTTTGGCAGTGCCGAGACAGGCCATGCCACGCTGATTTGCATTTCCATTATCAATTACGCGTTGTGCCATGCAAAGCTGCTCCAGAGATTAAATTTATCCTGTGTAGGTCAAAAAGCAGGTCTGCCCACCCTTAAGCAGGTAGCGGTGACATCTCACAGAATGCAGCCAATCACAAATGTCCCCTTTTTCCCCCCTCAATCAAGCTATGTGTGTTGCAAGTCTCTACACACCTCTGTCTGCAGGAGACCAGAGAGAAAGTCTCTGTGTGTTCAGCTCCTAGTACTTTTGTAGCTTCTAACTGCATCTCTGTGGTTTGGAGTTTAGTTTCTCTCCTGTGTCCTGTTTTTAATTTTGATATCTGCTTTATTTTACGTTTCCATGTTTGTTATCAGCTGTATTAGAAGTTGTGTGAAGCTACTGTCTGAAAACTCAACATTTACTTATTTTGCTGCTTGAACAAAATAACAGGGGACTTTTATAGTGAAGAATTAATGAAATGTAGGAAATCAAATGTATTTATCACTGAATTAGTGGAACCTTGTGGCTTTTCAATAAAGGCAAGTTGATTGATACTGCTGTGTTTATATGTCATCACTCAAGACAAGCCATCATCAGTTAAAGACACATCTTCAAGCAGGTAGCCCTGTTGTAATGGAAGAGCAAATCCCTGCTGTGCTGGGCTGATGGCCAAAACCAAACCAAGCCAAGCCAAGCCAGCCAATGACTGTCAAAAAGGGGTACAAGCTGCCAGCCAGCCATTGGTCAATGACAGGCCATCAGTGAGTGTCCGTTGACTCAGTCTTTGCTGTGTGTCCCGCACACGTTCAGCTTTTCTTCTGGCCAACTCAGCATGTTGAATCATCATTAGAGAGGGTGGAGCCTGCCAGTAAATGAAATCAGTCTGATTGACAGTTCAGAAGAGAAAAGAGAAATGTGGTGGAGAGAGTAAACAACCCACTAAAGTTAGAAGGGAGCGAGTTTGAAACAAAGTTGTTATATTAGGTAAGATCGTTATTGTTTTAGTCATTGAGCTTTGTAGCAAAAATCGTTCATAACTGTTTGTATTTTCGTGTGCTAGCTCACGGTAAATATGCTTTGTTCTTTCAACATTGTGTTGTGTTGTTAATGTGCTAACTGGCTAACTAGCATCTCAAATCCATCCCATCATCTTCCGGTTCCCATTTTTGAATGACAAATACAGACTTCAACTGCTTGCTGCTTTGGAGACTTATTTCCGCTCACGCAGGCACAAAATGTGCATACTAACTGGCCATTAGCTGTAGTCTTTGTGATGTGTTCATGGGCAACTTTTTGGGCTAGACACAGGTGACATTTGGCCTTCATCACCATTAGTTCTTTTATATAGGTTTGGTATGTTTGGGCCTTAACATGAATGCCATAATTCTACTGTATACTATACTTTGTATTTGTCAAGGTGGAGGTTAGTAGTAGGATTGCCACTGTGATAGCTTCCCAGAGCTGTGAAATCCTCACTCATCCTTACCCAGTGTGCACTGGTTTGGCATCTGAAAAGCCCTAAAAATCATATATCTACAGTTTTAAACTTCCTTCCTTGATAAGATTTGATTTATTCTGTAATTGCACTTATTACCATGGTGGCAACTACAGCATTTAGACAGAGAAGCAACAGCCTATCTTACAGAACAAAACATTGGGAGGTGGCCTTCATGTGCTCAGAGCAGAAAATCTCCCAAAGTTAAGCAAAATTGCTGTATGTGTGTGTTTGTGTGTGTGTGTGTGTTTGTTCGTGTGTGTGTGTGTGTGCGTGTGTGTGTGTGTAATACATTCTTTAGGTTTCTATATGATATAAAAATGTAAAAACAACAATCCTTCCTGGCATGATTGTGTTGTTGTTTTTTCATTTTTTTAAAGACTGCAGCTGTGGAAAAGTTGCTTCTGAATGCAAAGAAAAAGCAAAAGCTGATGATCATGTAGTGCAATGAGCATGTACAAAGCAAGCTGTAAAGCACACATCTCTGCAAAGTGACAAAGTCATTTCACCATTTTTTTCTATTAGTAAACCATTGACAGAGATGAGTTTCTGCCAAATTAGTTTTCTGACTGAAGACACAACGATCTGTCACATTTACCTGAAAAAAAAAGAGAATAATAAAGGATTGCATGAAATAACAACCAACAGCCAAAATCACAGACTGAGGATTCAATACTTATCTCATGGTGCGGTGACTTGACAAGAACAGATCAGTACCTCGCTGACAGTAACTAATGATTTCAAACATTTGTATTCATCCCAGAGGCCTTTTTCGAGCTCCCAGCACCTCACCTAGTCTCTGCTGGTGAGAAGACTGCAAATTCACTGTGTTTATCACAATTATCCACGGACAGAGAGAGAGAGACAGGAGAAGATGTATGTGAGCATCTGATCAAGAGCAAAAGGCTGGTTTCTCCCCTGAGACTTGACCTCCTCCCATTAAAGGCTCTGAGAAGTGGCTTCATCATTAGTAAATGGACTTGTGGCTCTTTAAAATACAGCTCCTTTATTTTTACAGCCTAAGTAGATATTAACATAATGAATGCTAAAATATAATTTGTTACATGAGATACTGCAGCAAAGAGGAATAAATTGACACTTAGAGCAAAAATATATATACTTTAACTACAGGTTAACATTTTACTTATTGCTTATTATTGCTAAGTGTAGCTCTTGATAGCCAATCTAAGTGAACCAGAATTAGCCAACATGCTGATGATATCCATTTTTCATCAATATTGGCAGATATCAGCTTTAAAATGAACTACTGGAATTGGCACATCATCGGCACCAGCCAATATTGGCTTTAAAATTAACTTAATGTTCTCTAAAATTTGGTGGGGAAAAAAGTGGATATATTGATGTTGGTATTGGTCATTGGCCAAATAAGTTGTTATACATCGGCATTTCAGATATCTGCAAAACAAAAAAAATCCAATATCATGCGTTCCTACTAAATAGCAGAAGTTATCATTATAGAATTGCATCAGTGTTTTGTCTCTTCCTGTAGCTTTGCATGATTTCTGTAGTATCTTGAATAGTTACATTAGCATGGTAACATGCCCACAATGATAAAGCTTACATCTTGATGTTTGGCAGGAACAATGTTTACTATTTTCACCATCTTAGTTTAGCCTGTTCGCATGCTAATATTTATTAATATAAAACCAATGTTTGGTCAGTGACTTCAGGCATCAGATACCAATGAAAAAAAGTGTCTTTTTACATTGCCATGAAACACGGTGGGACAACAATTAAAGTTAAGGCAGTGGAAGCCAGAGTAGGGAGGAGGGGTGGTGGATGGGTCCAGTGACCCCCAAATTTCATCTGTGGGGCCGGTGTTCGCTTCCTGTGAGATTGGAAAGCCAAACTCTTTTCTTTTTTTCTAAACCCAACCATGTGCTGTTGTTGGCAAAATACAACAGCATGCATTTGTTGTTGAACAAACACAATTGTTGACATATGATGTGCAAGGTATCCTGAGTGCACTGACTGTTCACATTTTGGGACGTCAAGTTCAGCCTGTTACATGCATTGTCTGTTTTCAAAACACACTTTTGTTTTCACGGGAAACTTAAAGTTTGCATCGTCTCTTTCAAAATAAATTTGCTACGTCAGTATCACATTATGAATTGACATTTTTTCTTTCAACAACAAACACGTGGTAAAGTTCTGCTAACACACACCAAGTTGGGTTTAGATAACAGGCGTTTTTTGTCTTTGTCTGACTGTCTGTTTCTGATGTTGGAAGTTGGAGCAAAAGTCAGAGTGTCATCTAAGTCACTGCAATTCATCCTGAAGGGAGTAAGAATGTGTGTACCAAATTTTATGGCAGTGCATCTAATAGATTTTTCATCCTGGTCAAAAGTGGCGGCCTGACAGAACCGCTCGTCACTGCTAGTTGATCCAAGTACTGGAGGTTTACCCATAAGCTGCCAGAGATGTTTGTTCTTTTTATCAGCCAATGTGATAACAACACAACATGGACATTATCAAAAGAGTAACTTGAGTTTGCAAACGATGCCATTGTAAAAATGTTAATTTTCATCAGCCAACCTACCAACCTAGAAATGCCAACAGTGGTGTTATTTTCAAATCTGTATCTGCTCCATTGGCAAATGCGTACACTTCAGTGAACATTGTGATACAAGCGAAAACAATGAATGAACGTGTTTGCTTGTGCTTCCCTGAAAAAGCATCCATGGCCATATATTGGTCCACAGTACAGCAGCTGTACCAGTGAAGAACACAATATTCCTAACATATGAATTTTCTGACAAGGGGTCTCACCCCTAATACAGAAGAATAATGTTAGAATGTGCCCATTTTCCTGATGATTATTTCTGTGTTCCCTAAATCAAGGATTTATGTCATAATTTCCTGCCTGTAAAATAACATTTTAGTGCTCTCCTTTATTGGCAGATGTCACTATTTCATGTTCCATCAGCTCTCAACATCTGTCTAGTTAATGAGGCGACATTGACCTTGTGTGTGTGTGTGTGTGTGTGTGTGTCTGTGTGTGTGTCTGTGTGTGTAGGTGTGTGTGCTTATGCTTATCTGTGTTAGAAAATACAAAGGCAAGATTTTCATGCCTGGGAAGATGGGAAGAGCAACTACACTAAAAAGATTAGACCTGTACACATAAAGCAAGATAGCACGCAGGTAGCAGCATACAACATCATGCTAAAGACCACAGGGTTTGTAGGGAAAACCTGTATACATCTTGTAAGAGAAAAGTGCTTGTTACTGGAGTGCATCACATTTGACACAGCATCCCTGTGACAGAAACAAGTTCAGGAGAGAAAGAAACAAGAAAAAAAGGTAATAGTTTGGAGGGGAAAGATCACATTCTGACGAAAACTCGTCAGAGAATTAGTCAGGGAGGGTTTCATTATCATCCACAGGTCTGTGAGGGCATGCAAAAATTCACCATATTTAATGCCTGCTATTGTGTTAGTATGTGCAGTAAAATTTATTGTGAAGGCGTAAAAGGGGTCTCTAGGTTAGAGATGCAGGCAAGTGAAGTGTGTGTGGTTTCAGGGAGCTGTGAAGAAGGGTCATTATCACAAGGCAAGAAAACAGAAGCAGGTTTCAGGCCACTTCACCTCCAATTCAACCAGTTCTATACATACTGTATACATCCACTTTTTAATAGTGGCTCACTGTTCATGCAGACCATTACAATCTATAAAAATTAGCTGTTGTTTTTCAGCTATTGCATGTTATTAGAATGAAGTGGATAAATCCATACACATGCATTACAAGAACCTAACTGACAACAAATGATTGTGTTTTTCTACCACCTGGGATTTTTTTGTCCAAATTTTCTATTAGTTATGCTGTTTGGTTAATATATTATAATGTATATTTATTTCAGTTTTAAAATTAAAATTTGAATAAAAATTTCAAGAAAACCACCCTGTAGAACATGATGGAATTGAAAGGGAGTGGACCATTGCACTGCGTTGAAGAGAAGTACCTCACTGCTGCTGCTGCTGCTGCTGCCACCAGTGGTCTCTAACACAGCATGTGCTAAAGCAGGACAGGATGAAGTACAGTGGAGAAGCAAGGTGGTGTTAATTCAAGATGAATCATGATTAACAACCACAGACACCCAGTTTAATATTTTGCTGAAGCCACAATGAGGCGAGTTTAAAAAAACAACAACAACAACAACAAAAAAACAAAACATCTGAAATGCAAAAGGAAAGTAAAGGACACATATTTTATGATTAATTACCTAAAATAAGCAAAACATCTATTGTCCTTCATTAATCTAAAGGTTTCTTGTTCATAGAACCTAAAATGGGTGACATCACATCATCCACTAATTGATGTAGGTACTGGTATGACAATGGGTGACATATTAATGAGCATAAAGCATTAGCTCTTCTCTAAGTTACACCACTATACCATGCCAGGAGGGAGCATACTATAATGTCATTGTCTTTATGTCATGGAGATTTGAAGTATATTGTCAGTGAGAAACAAACATAGTTTGCAAAGGCCATCTATTAAACAAAAAAAGTCACCCTTTAGGTTCAGGATCTGTGCGATGTGCCCTGCTTTCAGAAAACTCAAGACATGAAGCAACATGTTATTTTTAACTGAATTTAAAATTGAATTTCAAAAAGCTGAACACAAACTTAAACAAAAAGTACAATTAACTACTGCCTCCTCTGAACATGGCATGCAAAAGTTTGGGCACCCCTGGTCAAAATGTTGTTTACTTTGAATAGTTAGGTAAGTAGAAGATGAACTGATGTCCCAAACACATGGTGTTAAAGATGACACATTTCTTCAATATTTTAAGCAAGATTGCTTTCTTATTCAATCCTTTACAGTTTTAAAATAAAAAAAAAGTTAAGGGCCTAGAGCAAAAGTTTGTCCACCCTGCATGGTAAGTACTGAGTAGCTCCCCCTTTGGCAAGTATCACAGTTTCTAAATGCTTTTTGTCACCAGCTAAGAGATTCTAAGATTATTGGGCCATCTTGCATGCACTGCTCTTTTAAAGTCTATCCACGTATTTTTGATGATGTTTAGGTTGGGGGACTATGAGGGCCATGGCAAAACCTTCAGCTTGCACCTCTTGAGGTAGTCCATTGTGGATTTTGAGGTGTGTTTGGGATCATTGTCCTGTTGTAGAAGCCACCCTCTCTTCATCTTCAGTAGAACAGTGCATCACCACTCCAGAGTCTGATAAACTGGAGTTTGATTTGCCTTTCTAGAGAATCCTGGGATCAGCTCTCTCTGGAAGTTTTCTTGGTCTTCCAGACCTCAACTTGACCTCCACAGTTCCTGTTACCTGCCATTTCTTAATTACACCACGAGCTGAGAGAACAGCTACCTGAAAATGCTTTGCTATCGTCTTATGCCCTTTTCCTCCTTTATGGCAGTTATTTAAGTTTTCAGAGTGCTAGGAAGCTGTTTAGATGAGCCCATGGTTGCTGATTGTTGGGACAAGGTTTCAGGGGTCAGAGTATTTATAAAGCTGTGAAATTTGCATCCCCTGGCCTTTCATAACAATGATTGTGAATATGCTATAGCCCCAACAAGCTTATTATGGTCTGAGACCCTGGTAAAAGTTGTCTGAGAGCTCAAATGTCTTGGGGTGCCCAAAGTTTTGCATAGTTTTTTTGCATATTGTATTTTAAACATTTTATCTTTAACTTCATGCTTTTTGTAGATCAGTTCATCTTCTACTTACTTAACTATTCACAGTAAAAGAAATATTGATCACGGGTGCCCAAACTTTTACATGCCATTGTAATTGAAGGGGTGATGGGTTAAAAATGAAAAGACATCCTCTTGTTGATAATATCGGTATCATATTAGCTGTAGCTGAAAGAACAAGGTGCTTTTGCCAAGGGAATGATATCAGGTATTTTGCAATTAAATAAGAAAACAATTCACATTATCTTGAAAAATACCTTGAAAAATCTAAGCATCACCAAGAAGCAGCACCTCATCTCCCTGGCATATTGATTTTAGGAGGTAATGTTGGGTCGACTGGATGCTACTGTTGTCAAATCAACAAATAGACCAAAAAATAGGACCTTGTGTTGTAAAATAACGACAAGACTCACCACATTGCTCATGATGTTGCTTTTCTACCTGTGTGGTATTGCTGTGATAAGCATATTAACACCATAAAAGCACCTTCTGCCTAAAAGGACATAGCAGCAGCACATCATTTCTCTGCAAGGATGGGACTGGCTTTTATATGTCAAATGTTTACTCACAGCATTATCACACACATACAACAACAACTCCATGTTAAAGTTGCAATCCTTTTTGAGTAAAGGAATAATTTGTCATCAAAAATCCTCTTCTGTGCTAATGTTGCCATGTCAACAATCAGTAACCGACATGGTTCCACATTAATCTCAAGATTAGTTCAAAGCTAAAATCCATGTAGGCCCTATCTTTGTAAATGGATATTTTTCACTATGTTTGGACCTCTGGTCCACACACAAACAGAGTTTTACTTTTTAAAACGCCCTCTAAGGCGAATACTTATCAAAACTCTGATGTAATCTTCTCAAATTGCACATGTGTTGTTTTGTGGAATGGGCAAACACTGGAAATAATTATAACGGACTACTGGTTTGCTAATGTTTTGTTAGCATGTGCTTGGTCTAATGACGACTTTACACTTGAGTTCACCACTTCACGGATGAATGGAGACATCTGCTGCATCCAGTGTATTTGCTTCACCTCAGTGTCTGGGGTTTAAAGTCCACTAAAATGGACACTTTTGGATCAGGACCGGCCAAACCAGCAGATGGTGGGACACTCTCCAGAGTGGAATTATTGTTTATAAGGAGTGGAAGGACAATTTTTGCACGTCCAAAACATCACTCGGATATTTAAGTGAGCTTCCTCATCCTTAAATTGAATAGGAATCAGCGGTGATGAGATCGCCAGTAGCTGTTTTGAAAGAGGTAAAGCTATTCTGTGCACTTCACAGATAAACAGGTAACGCCTGGACCACAGATGGGTTCTACTGCTGCTCAGCTCCAGAACATTTAGAGAAAAGGAGTCTTGTGGCTCGCCTATTTTTGCGTGTGACACATGTTTTCAGCAACAAACAGGCCGTGAAAATGTTGCTTTGATACTCATATTGACATTGTATCATCTATCACTACACATTCAATGTTTATATCTGTCACAGACATGAAAAAACTGTAAGTGTTTATTTTTGCCTCACCACTTCCTGTTTCCATTTCAAAATGTAAGTCTCCTGACAATGTTTCTATGGACAGAATCCCCTTATTTGTTAACACAAGGCATTTTATTGTGAAATATTTGCAGAACCATGTTGGTGATAATGCAGTTGCTTGTATGGCTCCCTGAATATATTGAGTACCTTTAAGCTGTGGAAATACAGCTCTCGTTTGAGTGTTCTAGTGTAGACAGAAATATTTTGTAAAACAGTGTTGTGTGGATGGAATTATTTTTTAAAATGGAGAGCAAAATATCCGTTTACAAAAATATTGGGATATGTTTGCACAGGGCCTTAGTCACAAAAGTCCTTCATTTCACATTAACAGCAAACTTGGCCAGCAACCTTTATACAAATCAAGATCAACTGTGGTGGCCATGAGAAAGACCATTCGTCTTTAAAAAAGAAAAAAAAAAAAAAAATCTTTTTTTTTTTTTTTTAAATGATGCTATTTGTCTCAATTAACTAAAAAGTCAAAAAAGTAAGGATTGTACCTTTAAGTGTTTCCATTGATAAGACCTATTAGAGGGATATATCCAGGTTCCACACACTGCAGCAACCACATGACACATGGAACAAGAATCCGGAGTCATTAATAACAGCATTATTAGACAAGGACAGGAACATTGTGTGAATTATTATCATGTAACAGCAGAACATTTTAGCAAAAACACCGGTTAGTCAAATCATAAAATGTTTCACAGGCAAAAAAGAAACTGCATTTTCAAAAACACAGTCATATACAGAATTACAGTCTTACGTACAAAAACGTACGTACAAACATTTTAACCAATGTATAGCAGCTTTACTTCTCTGCTATCCAATAAGCATTCTGGTAGTGCTCTTGAGTGAAGAATAAAGAGTCAAATTCTCCCAACATCACGTGCATTAGCAGTCGTGGGCTTAATATTAACCTAGGTAACCTGACAGAAGGTGAACAAACTTGCATGTGATTGCCAGAGAAGTGGTTACTTTATTCAGTGGTCTGCACTCACATGTCTTCATCAGAGCTGATGAATCAAACCAAGTGAAATAACTATGTGATTAAAATAGATTGGGAAACATGATGTGATGTGAGGGTAAATTTTTTTAATTTCCTCATTTACATTTGAACTATTTCCCTTCACAACCTGGTCTAAGTCATGCTTTTTTAGCTTCAGTTTGATTGCATAGTTTTTTAAAGTAGCTCTTGTAATCAAATTAATGTAATCTCCTTAGATGTAAACTAATCCGATCTAATCCGATCCCACACTGACTGCAACATGCTCACCAGTAGAGATAGTAGAAAAAGGAGAGGACGAAGAAGGACAGCTTGCACCAGGCCTCCTTTAGGCAGAATTTGAGTGTGTCGCCATTCATCACGGATGCTGGGTCGTAGAGCAGCTCCTTGGTGTCCGTTGGGGAATGGAAGTACCTACCACAGAGGGCAAAGACCACATCGCGGGTAGTTGACCCGTTCCAGGCCCCCGGAGAGAGGGGGGAAGCAGGGAGGAATGGAGGAAGGTGGGGAGAGGATGGAAGGAAATGGGGAAGGAGATAGTATGGAAAAAGATGGCATGATGAGTTAAGGGAACACCATCATGCAGCAGACATGGGTGAAATAGATGAATCTTTGGAAAGTGACTGTTTGGCTGTCCATAGTTAATCAACTGTAACTAGGCACAGCAGGCCTGCCAAGCTTTGGATTTCTCCACATTCTGCAGTAGGTTGCTTAGTAGAAGTGCAAGGAATCGATTAAATTAAATCTGCTGTAATGTTGGCTGGAAATGTTAGCATGGTTATGACCTTCTGTGTTAAACTAGCATTACTTTTAAAGCTTAGTAGGACAGCTAAATATCTTCAACAGGTTATGTTTGAAAAAAACTTAGTCCATGGCTGACAGATTCACTGTGAGAGCCAGATTGCTAGTGTTTCAGAGTTTAAGGCAGGGGTGAGCAACCTGTGGCTCCTGAGCCACATGCTGCTTTGGAAAAATTATATAGAAAGTAATAACGGATACTTTTTAACATTTCTATTTTTTCTTGTCATAAGCCTTAAGTGATTCTTTGATTCTCAATTGTAAAAATGTGTAACCCATACACAGAATTAAAAAATGTTTTTACATTATCAACTAAATTTTTGTTATATGGCCTATCACCTTTCATTTAAATTTTGCTTAACCTCAGCAGTTGTGGTTTATCTTGGATCTCTCTAGCTAAACTAGCCATGGATTCCAGATTGAAAAAAAGTCTTAGAGGACAATTGCTTTTACTGTACCAAAAAATCATAAATAGCCCACTGCGGAGTAGCCATCTCCTGATAAAACATATCAATAATGCTCATTGAGACCTATGTTGATGGACTATTTTAGACTGTTACCTCCATATAAGGCTCAGGTATGTTTTGCAGCTCCAAGCAGATTATTTTAGAGCTTTATGGCCAAAAATTGCTCTTTTGATAGTAAAGGTTGCCAAAACCCTGGTTTAATATAATGTTAGCAGCCCCCTAAACTTTAAAGGGGAACACCATCAAAATTAAAAACTCCAATATGTTATTTCCATGGCCGAGGAAAGTTCAATCAGTATTTGTGAACATGAGCTACTCTCTCTTAAACTAGAAACAAGAGAAGTCTCAAACTTGTAGTATAAAGTCTGGAGCTGTTCCATAAACAATGAATGGGATTCTGAAATTGTAGACCCACAGAATATTTGTTTTCTTTTTTTTTTTTTTTTTTTCAAATGAGCTTAAATCTATTTTAGAGCCCTGAAACATAAAGTGTACCCATATCCGGCCAGCCAGTAAGAAATATGGGCAGGGGGACACTAATGTTAATTCCTTGTTTTCTTATTTTGAAAAGCAGAGGTGGTCACATGTGTGTCCTGGGCTAAAAAATGCCATCCAATGAATGATTAGAGAAAAGTTAAATCAAACACTGATTAATGAAATTAGTTCAAGGTCTTAAATCAAGAAAAAGATCAAATCAGGGGTGAATGAATAATACTACTTTAATCAATTTTTTGTAAAATTGTGTTTAGAACTGAAATAGTGTGAAGAGTATATGGAAGTCAGTGTTCCAGTCATACCCAATTAACCAAATTACATTTCTTTATCATGTAAATACATATAACTTGTATTGCCAGTGATTACATTCAGCAAGTAAATTGTTGTACTTGATGCCATTTAAGGGTCAACCATAGACTTTTTCATGGACCCCCTGGCCTTGAGCCGGGGTCATGGGTACCCTTTAAAAAATCCACTGATGAATGCTGTTGAATACCAGCAATATACGTACGCAAAATTACTGTTTTTTGTCAATAGTCTGGTGGCTTTGATGTAATGGTTTCAGTTCCCTCTTGGAAACGACTGTCTGACTGCAAGGTAAACCATGAAAATATTCTAAATATAGCGTACACTTAAACTGATATTGATTGTTTTTAGTGGGCCTTTTTAGGTGGCAAAAAAAACAACCAAGGCAGAGTTTTCTCAGTGCCATCTACCCAGAATTTATTGTCACTGAACATTGTGATTTAGTCTATAATCAGAATATTCTCCTGAGTGCTCTCACAGTCATCTAGAATATTTTTTTACAATTAATTGTCTGAGGAGCAGCTCCAGACTTCATACCCTATGACATCACAAATTTGACTTTTAGCAAAGAGAGAGTTGTTCATGTTTATAAAACGTCTGGACTGTTTTACACCACAGAATCAATGTGTGAATTTTGAAACTTGGTGTGGTTCCCTTTTAAGTTTAACATACCTAACCTCTGCATTGCATGTCCAATAATGTTTTTGTACAGTTAGCATCCAAACAGGATGATATGACAATGAAATACCAATCCAGTTGTACATTTTTCTTAACATGCCATAATATTCAAGCTAACCAGCTACCGCTTTATTTCCTAGAAGCAGCACTCAACATATACTGTGATTTGGTTGCATAGTGTTTAGTGCAAAAATCTTTGGGGAAAAATCATGTCGCCAGCTTTGAGTTTTTATCCAGCAGTAGTTTCAAGGTATTTTTTAATTTCACAGATGTTGACTGTCTGCTTGTTTGTGTTTGCCTGGACAGGTACCAAGGTAAAATGCAATATTTCCAGAAAGAAAGAAGAACAAAGCAGGCTATGGAAATTGTGAACTGAAATTTTACTACATTTTTATTTTATTTTTTGTCATTACAGGCAAAAAGTAGACATCAGTTGCATCACAAAAGTAACTGGATAACAGGGGAAAAAAAACAATGTTTCAATTTTTTCCCAAGGTTTGTGTATTGAATATTGTGACTGAATCACAGAGTAACTTAAGGAATGCTGATGTCCCACATGGGGCTAATTATTTCCATGTCTTCAACATTTGCATCAGCAGGGGAGGATGAATTCTAATGAGCAGCATGTAGCTCTAAGCATCAGTTTTTTGGCACAGTGACGTTTTATGTAACCACCAAGTGCATACTGAAGTCCCTTTTTACAGGGTTTATTACAGATAATTAATTCATTACAGGTAGTTTTTGATCAGCTCAAAGTTACTATGTCATGTGTATTCTATTTTTATTGCTTTTATCTTGTTTTATTGCTTTGTCTTTTATTTGGTTTTGTAAAGCACTTTGTTACTGTGTTGTAAAAGGTGGTATGTAAAAAAAGTTTCATCTTCTCCCTCTTCTTCTTCTTCTTCTTATTATTGCTATTATTATTGTTATTATTATTATTGTTGTTGTTGTTGTTGTTGTTATTAATAATAATAATTATAATAATGTTAGCAAACTAAAACTGCTAAAAACCCTTTTAGACAATGAAACTGATGGTCAGCTGCTAGAAATGAGATACCTACTTTATTAAGCTTGATTAGAAATGACAGACATACTTATTTAAAAATGACTACAATTTTGATTTTGCCACTGTTATCACTGTAAACTGTATGTGTGCCATGTTAAAAAGGAAAGCTTGACACGTGTAATAGTGAGTAAGGGACACCCTCTTATCCCCTTACTTTCTGCAAGGATTTTTTAACATGGAGCGTTTGATTTGACTCAGCTTGTGGAGCAAAATGTTAAAGTTTCCAATGAATTAAAGTATTATTAAATATTTTAATGAATATGCAATTAGGGCCTATATTTTCACCCAAGTCAGTTATGTGGTTCTAAAGGTATCAGTGCTGGGGTTTTTACATTTCTAAATCCAGTCAGCTCAGAAAAAAAGTGAGACTTATTTCGGTAGGGCTGTTAAACTCATAAAACAAAAAATATGTCACCAAAAAAGAGTACTTTCCCCCTTTCCACCAAACACTTTTGGTATGGTACCTTTGGAACCAAAAGTAACCCTACAGACATTGTCCACAGAATGATGCTTCTTGATTTTTGCTTCAAGTGAGGATTAGAATATATGCACTATCCACTTATTAAAAAGTGTATGCAAGAGAGACAATAAAAACAGATGGAATTCTCAAAGTTGATTCATGTCGTCAACTCGTGCATTCAGTAATATTACAAGTAAATGTTCCACCTTTAAAGTTGCTGGCAGTCGACCCAGCAAATTAATGATTATTTTCTCAGTCTAAAGCGGCTGCGAGTGGCAGCAAAACATCCTTTCATTTTGTAGTTATATTTTACTTTAATATATGTAGAACTTGCCATGCTATGAACAGTGGTTACATAAACTTCAAAACCAGCCATAACTCAGCCTTGAGCAAGAGTGACTGTGCTACATACCCCAACAGAGAAAAATGGGAATGGTTTGGAATGGTTCCATTGGTACCATCCACAACTTTTCACAGTGGAAACAGAGAAAATACTGACCAGACTGAACTGAACTGAACTGAACCATACCGGACTGCTTGGTGAAAATGGGGTAAACACGTAAAAGGAATTTCAACTGCTGCATGTTGCTTTGAGAGCTGTTTGTGTACTGAGACATGATTGCCTCGTTAATTTTAATACGGAGAAGTTTGTCTTTAATTGACCCCAGAGCTGACACAAATGAACAGGATTCTGTAAGAATGGATAACTGGATATTAATGTAACAGACCAATTGCACTAATATAGCTGACTGCTGGTTTTTAGTTATTTAGTCCACAGAGCCCATCACAGAGAATTTAAACTTCCCAATCATGTTTTGCAGGATATGATGGGTAATGCAATTCAACCAGGAAGCTGCCATTGTTATGCATGTGGTCTGCTGAGCCATAAAACTGGCTAATGGATAGTTAATGCATGTCCATACTATATGCTTATTCATGTACATTGGTTGTTCACAACCATGAAATGGCAATTCACAATGTACATTCATATTTCTGTTGATCAGTAGAAGATTCATGCATGGATGAAATCTTCAATAATGCACCTGAAAATGAATCTTGATGTATTTGGAGTGACAAAAGGGGTTTGTAACACTTGATGTAATTCTCATGTATTTCTACATGCACACATGACTGATGATGAGGTTAAGGAGGTTAGCTAGCAGTTTACTTCCAGTAAATTAAATACTATTAATAAAAAAGAACAATTACACCATTTGTTTCAGCAGTGGTAACAGAGAAGACAAATTTTTGTTGTACACATATAGGAATGCTCAATTTGGACAAATAACACACACACACACACACAGAGCGAGAGAGAGACCTTGAGAGGGATTCAACTGACAATCAATGCATTTCAAGAAACAGCTCTTAGAATTTCCTTCTACACCCTCACATGCATATTGTAAGAACCTTTAGTCTGACAAAAACATTTTTTTGATGAACAATGAAATATCTTCCATCAACAGACCAGTCAGTTACATAATCTCAGACTTAGAGCCACTTTACACACAGCTAGTGACGATTTCCTCTCATGTCTAAGGGTCAGAGGAGCCATCAGGATTGGCCTGTACACCAGAGTGACAGCTGATGCAGGCCTCGCAGGGCCCAGACTTGATTATTAAAAGGATGTGATCACATTTTTTTTTTTAACTCTGTCTATACACACGCATAACCACTGAAACAGTTTTTGCTAAAAACAAAATTAAAATGTTTACCTTGCACATTTTTTACGAATACTATTACTACAGTGGTGGAAAAAAGTTTTCGGCCACTTAAAATTTTTCACAATCTCAAATATTATCATGAAATATTTGTGGAAAAATCGTTTTTGTGTTTCAAAAGGTGTGGCTGCATTAGACAGACACAAACAAATACAAATGATATTATTTTAGAT
>JAPZEB010000010.1:3916795-3927223 GCA_029783705.1 Chaetodon striatus
CAGTAAAATAAATTTGGACCAGGGGTGACCAAAATTCTGCATGTCACTGTACAACAGCACACAAGATAAATTAACCTTCAGGGCTTTGTCAGAGAGCCTTTTCTGGAAGAAATCTTTCATTTTAACCCAAACCATTATCTTTTTCAGAAAACCTGAGGGCAAACTTCCCCCGACAGTCATAAAACATAGATAAATAGCAACATAATTTAACAAAGGCATAAAATTGCTAGTCACTTATTATTAGCTTAAGCATGTTTACATTGCATAAATTAGACTAGCAGCTAGTGGAGTTTTCCCTCTACTCACAGTTGAACAAATCACATGTTTTATTTATACTTCGTCTTACTCACCATTGGCTCAGATGAATTTTAGCCTGAACAGAGCACCCAGAGAGAAGTTAGCCGAGTGAGATGCCCATCTAGGCAGTATGTCCTATTTTATCTCATTAATGGCTTTATTTACATACATATCTGTTGACCTATATTTTCTTCGAAAAATATTTCCACACAGAATTTCAAAATAAAAGCATAACCTAAAGATGAAGATGATATGATCAATGCTTTTTTTTTTTACTTTGCATCGATGATATTGGATTGCTGATCATTGAATTGATATATCTCTCCAGATCAATGGATCATTACACCCCTAATGAAAAGTGGGGTATTTTTTTATTTTTTATTTATTTATTCATGGATGACCTGTTACCCAGTGGGCCCTTTTTGCAAAAAGTAGTTTAAACAACTTTTTCTACGTAGCTTTAGTTAACTGAACTATATTTCTCCCTTCGGTATTTTGCTGTAGTTTAACTTCTTCCGGTGCAATGTAATTGGTAGCTTACATAGCTATGCTTTCAAAATAGCTCCCCAAACAGTGGAGGGAGGGATGGCTAGAAAGGGAGGGAGGTAGAAAGATGCTGAAATTGAGAAGGAGAGAGAGGAAAAGGGGCAAGACAGGTCCAAAAATAAACCCAGGAAGAGCGCTAATGAGTACACTCAGGTTTGCTCAGTTGCTGTGACAACGCGCTGGCTCATTGCTTCAAGCCACAAGACTGCATATCTAATGAATAACATTTACACACACACACACACACACGCACAGTTGAGAGTAAAGAACACAGTATATCCCCTCAAGCTATTGTCATCTGCATGGGTTTGCAGGCATCCAAAACTCATCAGAACACAACACACTCTATTGAGAATCAAAATGGCACATGCCCATATGTGTGCATGTGTATGTGTGTCTGTAGTGAAAGCTATCAAATAGGTATGCCAACATAAAGAAATGCAGCCAAAGCTTTTAACCAATTCTTTCAGGACCACCATGCTGTGACTGTGCCAGTTGGAATAAGCTGAATAGTTTGAGCAAAGGAAAGAATAGCGCTTGAGAAAGGAGGAAAAATCCCTCACAATGCAGCAGATTCTCCTGCGTCAGGACCTCATTCACACTGACAGGCACAGTGTGCAACAGAGTCTAAATATAGCTAATAATTGTGTGCATTAAGTTTATAAACTATAAAAAGATGATGAACTTAACTAGATGTATAAAAAAGAATAGAAAGGGATAGAATAAAAAGGGATGTCCTCTTTTTCCTCCAGGTAATTGGGACTCCAAGAATTGCCATCCTGGGAGCTGTGCTGTCTGGGGCTGATAGCCTCTGGTAGGGTCTCCCAAGGCAAAGTGGTCCCAGGGGAGGGGCCAGACCAAGAGCGGTTCAAACAGACCTTAATGACACAGCACATTTGGGGAAAGAGTAATTCACCTGGTATGGAGACACCGGGGCCCCCCTCTGGAGCCAGACCTGGGGGGTGAGCGTCTGGTGGTTGGGCCTTGGCCATGTGGCCTGGTTGGGCTCAGCCCAAATGAGTTACATGGGGCCGCCACCCTGTGGGCCCACCACCTGCAGGGACAGGCATCGGGATTGGGTGCTTTGTGTGCCCGGCGGCGTGAAATGGTCCTGGGGTTGTGGAATGTTACCTCTCTGAGCACCGCCATGTTGGGGTTCTCCCCAGAGAACGAGAGGGTCATCTTGATGTGACTGCAGGTCGCAAACAGAGGGTCTCTGACTGTTGTTTGTGTGTATGCGCGGAACAGCAGTATGGAGTACCCGGCCTTCTTGGAGTCTCTTGGCGGTGTCCTGGAAGGGGTGCCTGGAGGGACTCCATGGTTCTTCTGGGGGACTTCACTGCTCAGGTGCCTGCGGAGTGGCAGACTGGGGTGATGGTACCCATTTTTAAAAAAAGGGGACCGGAAGGTGTGCTCCAACTATCGGAGTATCACACTGCTCAGCCTCCCAGGTAAAGATTACTCCAGGGTGCTGTAAGGAGGCTCTGACTGAATGTCGAACCTTGGATTCAGGAGGAGCAGTGGAACAGTGGACCAGCTCTTTACCCTTGCGAGGCTGTTGGAGTGGTCATGGTAGTTTTCCCATCTACTCTACATGTGCTTTGTGGACTTGGAGAAGGCTTATGACCGCGTCCCTCAGGGGGGGTCTTGTGGTGGGTACTGACTCGCTGCTACAAGCTATCTGGTCCCTGTATGACCAAAGTGAGAGCTATGTTCGCATACTCCGCGTAAAGTCAAACACGTTCTCGGTAGGTGTTGGCCTCTGCCAGGGTTGTCCCTTGTCATCGTTCCTGTTCGTGATTTTCAAGGACAGGATCTTGAGGCGCAGCTGGGGGAGGAAGGGGTCTGGTTTGGAGACCTCAGAATTGCATCACTGTTTTTCGCAGACGATGTGGTTCTGTTGGCTTCATCACACCGTGACCTCCAGCAGAGTGTGAGGAAGTCAGGATGAAAGCACCTCGAAATCTAAGGCCATGGTTTTCTGCTGGAAACAGGTGGACTGCCCTCTCTGGGTTGGGGGAGGGTCACTGCCTCAAGTGAGGGAGTTCAAGTATCTCGGGGTCTTATTCACGAGTGAGGGTAGAATGGAGCTTGAGATAGATTGGTGGTTTGGTGCGGCTTCTGCAGTGAGGCTGGTGCTGCGCTGGTCCGTTGTGGTGAAGAGGAACATGAGCTGAAAGGCGAAGCATTGGATTTATTGGTCCATCAGCGTCCCAACCCTCACCTATGGTCATGAGCTCTGGGTAGTGACCAAAAGAGTGAGATTGCAGAATACAAGTGGCCGAAATGAGTCACCTCTGTGGGGTGGCTGGGCTCAGCCTTAGAGATAGGGTGAGGAGCTTGGACATCTAGCTTGAAGTAGAGCTGCTGCTCCTTCACTTTGTTTACAATTAATTTCCAACATTGAGAGTAGTTCTTCAGTGTCTCATCGTCTGAACTCCACAGGATGGTAAAGGGTAATGGTAAATGGACCTGCATTGGTATAGCACCTTTCTAGTCATCTGACCACTCAAAGCACTTTTTACACTACGAGTCACATTCACACACACATTCATACAGTAGTGGCTGAGGCTACCGTACAAGGTGCCACCTGCTGCTCAGTTTTTTTAACACACTCACACACCGATGGTGCAGATGGAAGCATCATCAGGAGCAGTTTGGGGTGCAGTATCTTGCTCAAGGATACTTCAACATGCGGACTGGAGGAGCCGGGGATTGAACCGCTGATCTTCCGATTGGTGGACGACCCGCTCTACCTCTGAGCCACAGCCGCCCCCTCTGAGCCACAGCCACCCACGATGGAGACTGTAACACAGGCTTCAAGAACTACACAGCTTCTGTGGACTTGAGCAATCATTTGTATTGTATTCGATATTCAACTCACTACTTAAGGCTGTGGCCAACAGTAACATTACATATGCTGTATTTGTTCATAAAAATCTTGATATTCATTTTGGGGACTTGTTGACTTGTTGTTAAACATACTGCCAGATTTATTGCATTGTTTGTCAACTGTATGCAGTGTTACTAACTTTAAATCTTGCTCATGTCCCGCTCAGGTGCTATCAAGGAAACTACGTTATGGCTTGTGAAAAACTAGATTTTGACTGGAAAAAGCAAAACAAAAATAATGCTCCAATAAGTTACTATTGACAGTAAATGAAATTTTGACTGGAGGTGCCCAAACATTTGCATGCCACTTTAATGTGTGGTTAGGATTAGGCACAAAAGCTAGTTGGTTATGGGTAAGAAAAGATCATGTTTTAGCTTAAAATACTTGCTTTTCATCATACCATTTTGGCTCGAAATGTAGCCTGTGACCATAGGTCATAGGTTTTCTGATTTTAAAGACCGCATTAAAGTAAAGTGATGTAACTTTCTGAACTTACCAGGCTGTTGTCGCTGTTCTGATTTCCTTTACCCACTGAATCATTAAATTCACAGTATTGACTAACGATTTATCAAAACTCTCATTATGTTAATATTTTTTGAAAGCAACAATATTCAACTCTACAATATTGTTGCAACCAATATTGAGGTATTTGGTCAAAAATATTGTGATATTATTTGTGATATTATTGTATTTGATTTTCTCAACCCAGCCTTATGATACAGTTTATTGATTTTGGCACAAGGCTAGAGAATCTGTGATCTCTGGTTTTGGAAGATGTTTTTTCATAAAAAAACAAACAAACAAAAAAAAAACTCATACATTAATTGTAATGCTTTTAAGTTAACATAAACTGGGTGGTACTATACTTAAAGCAGCTGCTCGGTGACATTGTGGTAGCACATGTGCAGCTACCTCCAAAAATCCATCCACAGTAGGTCACAGCTGCAAGGACAGTGCTTCTGGATGTCTGTGCATGTGTGTGCATGTGTGTGCGTGTGTGTGTGTGTGTGTGTGTGTGTTCATGTCCTATGTGTTGCTTTGTCAGTGTTTGTGTGTTCATGCATGTGTGTATTTCTCTCAAATACACACATGCACTGTAGGGAGAATGTCCTCCCCAGGGGCCAGCGGAGGGCCCGAGGGCTCAAGTTGACAACAGTGATAACCAAGATCAGCTGTTCAACCAATGAACCTCCAGCATAAAAAGACACACACAAACACACAGGCACACACACACATACACTTGCATGTACACTTGAGACGTCCAGGCACAGTGTGTGTTTCAGAGAGGTAGAGGGAGAAACAGATGTCACATTGAAGCTAGGAGGAGGTTCTTTTCATCCCCATACTGAGTCCTTAAGGCAAACTGTCTGCAGACACACACACACACACACACACACACACACACACAGAAACAGACAGCAAGGCTCTGCAGAACATAGCACAAAAACTCTCAATCTCTGTCTCCCCTTTGATGTCAGTGCAACATTAGGCAAGACGACGAAGGAAGCATCACTGTGCAAATCCAAAATGCAATAAAAAATGAAACTACTAAAACTACACCTGTAGAATACTAAAATGCAGTTCTCGTATCACACATGACTCAAGAATCAAATACTAAATTGTCATTTCTAAAAAGTGATGAGGAAAAATGCTGCCAGGGGTATGACTACAATATTTAGCAGACATAAATATATGCAGTTTGGGTTGTATATATGACCAATATATGAAACCAAAGCATGTTTGATACTTTTAAAAGTATCAGATATCAGGTGAAAGCAAGGTGTTGTCTGCAAACAGATTTAACTTTTTATGGAAAGACGTTTGTTTTTTTTTTTCACTACGTTTTAGGTACTTTCCAGTTGTAGTTCATATTCTTCCACCAAAAATAATTACATGCCAGTTACCAATCACATTCAGAACCTGAACGACACAAACAAGGTGTCACTCTCAGCTTACCTTCCTCAGCAAGTTACAGATTCTCTCAATGTTCCGCAGTCTCTCCCTCTGTAAGGAGACAAACAAGGAAAAGATTAGTTTTGAACTTTCTAGGATTCATATAACATTTTCGTAATGATGACTCGGTCAGCTCAATTGAGTCTGATTGTCTGCCCTGCCCTGACTGTTTTCACCTGTTCCCCATTATGTAGTCTGTGTTTCCCTTTGTCCAGTGCCAGTTTGTCTTGTCTTGTGAAGCCAGAGAACCCACACCAGCCCATGCCATGCTTCTTGTCTTGTCAGGTTTTGTAATCTTTGATACTTTTCTTTGTTTTTTGCCATAGACTTGCCTTATGTTATTTTGATACTTTGTCTTGCCTTTGTCCATAGTCATAGTAGTTTTTCCTCGACAGAGTGTTTTTTTGTTGCAGTCTTTCCTCCCAGAGAGTGATTCTTTCTTATTTGTGTATTTTGAAATTTTCCTCTGTAAGAGTGATTTTTCCTTTGATACTTTGTTATTAAAAGATTGTTTATTTGAACTTTGTCTCCTGAGTCGTGCATTTGGGTTCAAGTCCTAGTTCGGTTGTGACAGTATACTGACATCTGGTACAAGACGAAACAGAATGGAAGTGCAAGTTTTCCTTGTACTTGTACTGAAATAGATGAAAATAAATTTCCAGTAAGCTGCTCATATTCCGAAATGTATTCCAGAGGAAGCTACAGAGACGAATACAGCCCACCATACATGAATACATCTTGGACTTAATGTTAATAGTATGTTTTGAGGTTTGGAGGCCAAGTCATGTGACTCAAGTCAGACTCAATTCATTAATCTGATGACTGTAGACTTAACTTGACAAAATCAAAAAGTCTGGGACTCAGCTTGGGACTTCGTGTCCAAAATGCAGACTTTGCCCAGACTTTGATAGATGTGTGTTTTACTCAGTCTGGCTAACAACACGATTCTATAAAGTTGTAAACCATAAAACTTAATATATAACACTTTTCATCACTTATTAATCACTGCTCTTACACCCTCTGCAACCAAACAGCATTCAACAATATAAACAAGCAATATTTCATGTTTGAGAGGTCAATTCCACCTCCTCTCTCAAACCAGCTGGACTTTATAGATTGTGTGTAAAATTACAATCAACTTAACCTTAAAGAAAAAGAGGAGGGGTCAGTTTAGGACTATAACCCAAATGTGCTTCACTCCATTCTTCATAGACATGAATGGGAAGCAAATTTGGAGGGATCACACCATTAAAAACTTAATACTATTGTTTAGTGCTTGAACTTAAAAAAATGTGTCCATACTCCAAAGCATGATGTGCAATAGCTGGTGCAGAGTCCTGCACTGATTGGTAATCCACAAAAAGCTGTGTAACGTGGGGGTGGTGATGCGTCTTCCTCAAGCTTGGGTCCTCTACCAGAGGCCTGGGAGTTTGAGGGTTCTGTGTTGCATCTGTTTAACTGTTCCTGGGACTGCACTCTTTTGGACAGAGACCTCAGAGGTTGTACCTGGAATCAACTGGAGCCACTCTCAGTTTGGTGGTCTCAGCCCCGCATGCTTCAATTACCACTGGCACCACTGTTGCCTTCACTCCCCACATCTTTTCTAGCTCCTCTTTTGGTATTTTTCAAGATTCTCATGTTCCTTCTTCCTCATGTTGCTGTCGCTCGGAATTGCTACATTTATCACCACTGCCGTCTTCTGCTGTTTGTCCATCAACACAATGTCTGGTTGGTTAGCCATCACAAGTTTGTCAGTCTGGATCTGGAAGTCCCATCTTAGCTTGGTTATTCTTCACCACGTTAGGAGGTGTCGTCAATTGTGACCTTCCAGCCCATACTCTGTGCAGATGTTCCTGTACACTATGCCAGCCAATTGATTATGGGATTCCATCTACACTGTTCCTGCCTAATTGTGTGGGAGCTTCTGAATCTTCTTGAGAAATTGCAGACTTTTCTAGTTATTATTGTGTGGGAGCTGCAGCTCCCACACTATGTTATCTTCGCTCTTTATTTATTATATATTATTATTTAACTAACTAGTCCTACACGATTTGTCATATCAACTTCATTTCAATGTCAAATTGTACATCGCCATAAAGAGATGTGTGCTTTTACTTTTCTCATCTCTAACATATTCCAATCATTTTATACATATTTTTTAAAGCATTAACATTTGTAATGGAAAGTCAATGGGAGCAATGTTTGAAAGCTCTTATCTCAAAAGCTAAAAGTGCTAAAGTGTTCAAACTTGATTGACAGGTGGCCCATGTGGAATTGCTTAACATGTTTTAAAAATGGGTCCAACAGCGCCATTATATGGTCAGTTAAGGTGACATATTGGCTGCTCATAATCGGCAGAATTCACCGATACTGATGTTTCATTTTAGAGCTTTTATCGGCCGATACCAATGACGTGCCGATAATATCATGCATCCCTAACTGTGATACAACATTTTGGACATTATCCACCCCTACATCACTACTATTTGTTAACTTATACAAAAGTATACCTGTACATTCATAGGGAGTAAAATTCTCAGGTCCAATGCCTGATTTCAGGCATTTCATTATATGTGTTATAACATTTAGGAAAAAAATCCTATTGAAGCAGCAGCTTGCAGTTGCAGTAACAGTAGCAACAGTAGCTGACAGTTTGCAGCTCCCACACACAATTTCTACGGAAATTGCAGAGTTTTCTAGTTTATTATTATTAGTATTTATTATTATGTCGCCATTTTTCGTAGTCTAACTAGTCCTACCTGATGAGGCAAAGACGTGGAGGAGCAAACAAAATGGAGGGACAAGCCCCTACATGGTGCATACCACTGTCAGATAGAGGAAGTGGCTGATATCAAGAAGACCTACCAGTGGCTTGAGAATGCTGGACTGACAGAAAATATGGAGGCACTAATCATCGCAGCACAAGAACAGGCCCAAGCACAAGGGCCATAGAGGCCAGGGTCTACAACAGCAGATCAGACCCAGGGTGCAGGCTGTGCAAAGATGCCCCTGAGGTGGTCCAGCCCATAATGGCAGGGTGTAAGATGCAATTAGGATCAGCATACATGGAGAGGCACAACTAAGTGGCTAGGATAGTGTAGAGGAACATCTGTACCCAGTATGGACTCGAAGTACCCAAATCCTGATGGGACACACCACCAAAGGTGGTTGAGAACAACAGGGCTAAGATACTGTGGTATTTCCAGACTGACAAACAGCTGTTGGCTAATCAACCGGACACAGTGGTGGCTGACAAACACCAGAAGAGGGCAGTGGTGGTAGATGTGGCGATACCAGTCGACAGCAACATCAGAGAGAAGGAGCATGGAAAGGTGAAGAAACCTCAAGGGTTGAAAGTACAGCTGGAACAGATGTGGAAGGTCAAAGCTGATGTGGTCCTCGTGGTAGTAGAAGCACTCCGGGCAGTGATCCCCAAACTGAGAGACTGGCTCTGGCAGATTCCAGGAACAACATTTGAAGCATCAGTCTAGACGTGTGCATCTTTAGTACATGATTTTCTGCACGTCACAGTTCATGTCTTCCTTCTGTGATGATTGTGATTACTCAGCAGCACATGATCAGAGCTGATATAGTTTTACTGTGGATCCACTAAGTTAGAAGACATAAACATGTTTCCTACAAAACCATTTTTGCTTGAATAAAAAGTATATAATAAATTTATAATGTAAACCAATTTATTTTAAACAAACTTATTTTAGATACAGAGTGACTGAATACAAGTCAAAGACAGAAAGAAATGAGTAAAGGCAATAAGCGTAAGGTCCCTTGAGGAGAAACAAACTAAGGCCAATGCACATCAACATAAGTGGAAAATGTTTCAACTGGAACTAAAAATCTCCATTTCTCCACACACTTTAATAAATACATTTGAAAACACATACACATGGATTCCAGATACAGATGAATTCAACATAAAGTCTTACAAAGACTGCATTATTCTAAAACTAAGCTTATTAAAGTATTTGAATCAGTCTCTCCTGTGTGTGACAGACATCGTTCTGCCACAGGATCCCTGTCACACGTATTCTGGCACTTTCTATTTTTGGGGAATTACTGATTTGACATGTCGAATTGGTTTTCCAAGCAATTCAAAGTAAACATTCAGCCAGATTGGAATTTGGCAGTATTTTGGTTGCTCTTGTTGGGGTCAACAATAATGTTGGGGTTTATAATACTAGGTCTCACCAAGAGACACCAAAAATGTAGGGGGTTCTACAAATAGTATTATAAAAAGTTGAGATATGGTGCTGGAGGTGCTGACGTGCTGACGTACTGCGGTAAGCGTGTTGTGTCATTTCCGGTGATTCTGTATGAGTGTCTCTCTGCTGCTGTAGCGATCTCTCACCACCTACTTTTGCTTTTTTCTCCTCACTTTAGCCGTTAAACATCCACTTCACTTCCTAACCCGCACTAGTTGTGTTAATCACTCTGCTTCTTTAAACGACTGTCTGATTCATCTTTGCTAGGCTCACACACTTTCAGCCTTGTTAGCTTCATTAGCTTAGCACCTAGCGATGGCTTCCTCCCCTGTTCTCTCTTGCTCGGTGTGCCAAATGTTTAGTTACTCCTCTGCCTCCTTTAGCGACAGTGGTACATGTGAGAAATGTAGTTTATTTTCTGCGTTGGAGGCGAGGCTTAGTCAGTTAGAAGCTCGGCTCCGCACCATGGAGAGTCAAGCTGTAGCTGCGGTAGTTAGCCAGTCCCCTGTAGCCGGCGCG
>JAPZEB010000010.1:3965820-3976333 GCA_029783705.1 Chaetodon striatus
TGTTGGCAAAATGTAGATTAACTTATCTCACTCTAATAGCCATATTCCCACAAGACACTGACCTCTGCACAGGAGCACATGATACATAGTGATTACTCTGCAATGCTTTAATAAGTAGAACGTGATTTATTGGCATTGCACATTTTGGTTAACCACAGATACTGAAGTTTCTAAAGTGACGTAGAATATGAGCTGACTTTGTCACTGAGAGGTGGAGTAGACGGTGGATGACATGACACCTTGGCAGAACAGCTGCTAACCTGCAGACCACTGTTCCACCAACAAACAACAAAGTGGGTGGCGTTTTAGCAAGTCACCGGTGTTTCCTGCTGCTTTTTAGCCACCGAGCGAAGGTGTTTTGTAGCCTCACTCTTTCCACCAGGCGCCATGAAAAGTGGTTGTTTTTTACGCAGGCACTGCTGCGTTTCCAGCAGGATAGTGCCACCAAAAGGTGATGTATTTTTCCTAAGACATTGCTGCATTTCCAGCCGGAATCGTGCCTCCAAAACCAGGAATTTTAAGCCACACAAACTTCTCCTAACCATAACCAAGAGGTTTTTGTGCACACTTCAATCACAGCATTGTAAAGTTTTATTAAAGTAAAGTTGAAAGTATCTGCTAAATAATAACCAGGGTTCCTACAGTCATGAAAAACCTGGAGAAGTCATGGAATTTCACAATCTAATTTTCCAGGCCTGGAAAAGCCATGGAATCAGTAAAAACCGTTGAATGTTTTTGAAAAGTCATTGAATTTTAATGAAGTTGTCACAGTAATCTTTCGTGGATAACCTTTCACGTAATGTAACATAACGGAAAATTAAACTTTTATGGCTGACGTCATAACGTACCTGTTCGACTACTTTTTGTTTGCCATCTTGTTTTTTTGTTTGTTTTTTTTTCTGCCTGCGCTCCATCTCTCCCTCTATGTGTGCCCGCTAGCTGAAATCATGTTTGAAAAATGCAAGTCGGGCAAGAAAAAATATTATTATAAGACCTTGGAAAGTCATGGAAAAGTTTTGAAATGTAGTCTTTGAAAATATGCAGGAACCCTGAATAACGAGCAGATGTGCAGCTGGGTTGATGATTAATTATCAGAAATAATTAAAACTGTTTACAGTCAATTTTCTGAAAGAGAGAAAACAGCAAACCCTTTTATTTGAAAAGAGAATATTTGGCACTTTGTTCACAAATTGACTGATCGATGATCATTTGTTGCTGATTTAATTTAGCTTCATCTCGACAGTCATTCAGACGCTCACACCCAGTTTCATGTGCACGATATGCAAACAGAGACAGCAGCAGGATCTCTGTCTCCTCCGAGTACACCTGTTGGTTTTGTGCACACGTGGCTCACTTTGCATGACTGATCATTTGCTCAAGGCTTTGTCCGAACTATAAGTTATTATGTTGCCTCTGATACATGTTAAACAAACGAGCGTGATTCCTGTGAGGAGAGTTTCATCAGCGTGTTGAAGATAATCGCGGTCTGAAGCAGCATCCTGATGTTAAAGTGATCACAGTGCAGGCTGCAGCAGAAGCAGCTCCTTTGTCTTGTAAACGAGGACTTTAATGACACCTTTCTCCTTCCTCTTCCTCAGCTCTTCTTCCCAGAGTGCATGATCTCTGACAGCGCCGATGTCAGCAAGGGGATGACATCATCAGAGCTCATTCAGGTAAACTGGCTGAAATCAGGAGCCTCAGTCAGTGTGGAGATCATCAGTAAACCCGTGTGCTCAAAGTGTCCTTTGATTTTCTTCAGACAAACACAAAGGCTGAAAATGCAATTTTAAAAAAATGAATTTAGTAAATTCCCATTTATTTATTTATAATTAAAGTTGTTACAAACTAAGCAGAATATGTGTTGTGATTTTCACTAGTTCATACCTGGATCTTTTTTCTCTTTGATCGATTGTTTGGTCTATAAAATGTAAGAAATGAGCTCTTTGTGTTCCTCAGAACCTGCTGAAGTCCGGGACGTGTCCGGAGATTCAGGGTTACCTGCAGGTCAAAGAGCCCAGCCGGAAAGCCTGGAAGAAGGTCTACTTTTTCCTCCGCCGCTCCGGACTCTACTGCTCCACCAAAGGCTCGTCCAAGGTCAGTGAGTCCAACGAACACTGTATGAAACAAAACCAAAGTTCAGCAAGACTTTAGGTGGATACATGACACTTGATTCATACTGTGGTCTTTAAAAATGTCTGTATGTGTGTGTGTTTGGGGACCAGGAGCCTCGGCACCTGCAGTATGTGGCCGATCTGGACGATTTGAACGTGTACACTGTGGTGAACAGCCGTAAACTCTACGGAGCGCCCGCAGATTTTACCTTCTGCATCAAGGTAACTGCTTCCTGCGGGCTTCACCGAGACGGGATTAAATGTTCTCAGACCAGACAGAACATTGTGTCGGGAACAGACTGAGCACTGTTTGACCTGAGGGTCTGTGTGCGTGCGTGCGTGTGTGTGTGTGTGTGTGTGTGTGTGTGTGTGTGTGTGTGAGTGTGTGCATGTGTGCATGCATGGTAGTGTAGCCTAGTGTAATTCTCTTACGAATTGGACTAAGCCGGGGGACGGAGTCTGATGTCACATGTGCTTCATCGGAGGAGACGGGGCATCTGCAAGCTGGATTTTGTGGAGGATGCTGCGGCAAGTGATACACAGAGGGCTCAAGGCTTCGTTCTACTGGCTGGGTTTATTCGTTAGCAGGCACCCCGTTTTCTTCCTCACTGTCCCCGCGGTCCTCACCATTATTTTCGGATCTACCGTGCTGAGTCGGTTCAAGCCGGAGACGGACCTGGAGGTGCTGGTCGCCCCCACTCACAGCCTGGCCAAGATCGAGCGAAGTCTCGCCAACAGCCTGTTTTCCATCGACCAGTCGAAGCACAAGCTGTACTCGGATTTGCACACTCCGGGCAGATATGGCAGGTTGATCCTGCTGGCTAAGTCCGGGGGTAACATCCTGGAACTGGCCGACCAGGTCCTGCAGGTCCATAAGCAGGTGTTGGATTTGCGCGTCAATTACAAGGGATTCAATTACACGTTCGCGCACCTCTGCGTACTGAGCCACAGGGACAAGCGCTGCCTCTTGGATGATATCATTACCATCTTCGAAGATATCAGACAGGCCGTGCTTTCCAACAGCACTTTTCATAAGGTGCCCGTGAGCTATCCCAACACAACATTAAAGGTGAGATTTGATTGCATACTGCAGTTCTTTTTACATGCATGTCAGCACGGCCTGTGAAGACCCCCACCCCCACCCTCCATCAGAGCTGGTGACAGAGCAGCAGCAGCAGTCAGCATGCGAATAGCTGTAACAGGCTGGCCCTCGGAGCTTGCCATAATTTCTGAATGAATGCAAAGGGCTTGTATTTACTCAGGCCGTGATGTGGGGCTGCAGGTTGCTACATATATCAGCAGTGAGGGAACCCTCTTCATGACAACAAGCTTTGCGGTTCTCACCCTCCCTTGTTGAAGCAGGTGGATTGATTGGCTGCATGTAGCCCCCCTTCACAGTCTGCTCTGTTTTCTTTTACATTAACACACACACACACACACACACACACACAAACACACACACACACACACACACACACAGGGATATCCTGTCTTTTTTGATGCAGTGTCTCCCCCTTGCCTTCTCTGGGCTGCACATGCTAATAGACTCTTGCTTGCCTGTATTCCTCCTTTCAGTTTCTCTGTGGCATCTAACTGTGCACATTCAGCAGTGTCATTCAGCAGCAGTAACACACAACTAAACATATGAAGATGCCGCATGTGGACAGACACACACAGTAGGCCTGCGTAACCAAGTGCAGATGTGCTCTGCAGATGGAGCTCTGTTATTCAGCTTATCAGGTGTGAGGCTTTTACCCTGAAAATCTGTTGTAGATGATTTTGCTGAGATGATTGCCCTTGGTTTTGTGTTAATACGGATGAAACCAATTTCCATCCTTGTCACACCACAAGAAAAGAGCAATGTATAGTTCTGCGTTCATTCTGAATTTGCTCTATGATGTGTGTTTTTGTGTTAAGCGTTTTTTTCCCAGTTTGGGTTGTGTTTCATTGAGATTGTTCACAGTGCTGTACTGGTTTAATAGAAATCAGAAAATCAACACATGCACCATAGCAACCAGCTATACACTACAGGACTAGATTGTGAGGCAAGCACCACTGTACACTGCTCTTTCCCTAGCTGCCACAGTCATACTGTAGCCTCAAAGTGACAAAAGCACATATTTAATGTATCACAAGTCTGGTTTCCAGCATCGCAGCTTGTAACTTCCACTGAGAGCTGCACAGCAGCGTGAGCAGCACCAGTGTCTGAGTGGAGTAGTGGAGCCATCCATTGTCCTGTTGCAGACTGTTTGCCTCCCAATATTTAGGTGAAGGGATACTTTGTGTCATCTTGCTTGTATGGCAAGTGGAAGTTAAATTTGGTTGTGGCTCTGGCAGTTTTTGGGTAATACGCCTCTTCATCCAATTTTAAAGCATAATAGGTGTGTAGGTGTAAAAATTATACAAAATAAAATATGATTGCCTCTACATACCATTGCTGTCCACAGAAAGCCATTCATCTTCAAATTTAAATGTTTAGAAGTTTTAAGATAAACTAAAACATTAAGTGTTCCTTAATGGCTTGAGAAAATAACAAGATAAATATGTTAAAGATAAATAAATTATGTAAAAACACACCTAATTGTCAAAAAATGCAGTGTTACAAGTCTGAAAACAGGACCATGTTTCTCAACTTATATCCATCTTATTTCCAGCCCCCATGATACTTGAATTATAGTCGCAACTTCTGTTGCCAAACAGGGACCCTCGGTTCCCAATGGTAACTTTACCAAAAGGTACACTCATCCTTTTCTCTAGTGCTATAGGGAAATAAAACATGTGAAACACCCCACCTGTTACACCTCAGACAGGATAACGTAATCATACCTCTGCCATCTCTGACAACCATCTCAAAGCATTTGTTTTCCTTTTTAACCAAGTGTGTTAGCAATTTGCTTGCCTATGGCTATGGAGAAGGACTGGTTGGCCTCAAGGAAGTTCTGGCAAACTGTGCCTCAGGAAGGGACAGCAGGGCTTATCTCAGGCTGTGCTCAGCAGAGAAGGGGAACTGCTGACCTGAACTGGGGACATCATTGCACTGTGGAAGGAGCACTTAGAGATAGGGTAAGGAGCTCGGGCATCTGGAGGGAGCTTGAAGTAGAGCCGCTGGTCCTTCATGTCAAAAGGGGTCGGTTAAGGTGGTTCGGGCATCTGATTAGGATGCCTCCTGGGCGTGTCCTGCTAGAGGTGTTTTTGGGCACGTCCCACTGGTAGGAGGCCCTGAGGCAGACCCAGAACATGCTGGAGGGACAACTTATTGAATCTGGCCTAGGCGCGCCTTGAGGTCCCCCAGGAGGAGCTTGAAAGTGTTGCTGGGGAGAGGGACCACTGGGGTTCTTTGCCTGGCCTGCTGCCCCCATGGCCCGGCCCCGGCTAAATGGGTGAAAATGGATTGATGGATGGATAGATGGATGGATGCTGAGTTTATTTTATAAAGGACAATTTAGCAATGGAGGTTGAGAATGCAGTCAGACAGAGAGAGAAATATATCATGTACTGATTTTGAGTGACAGACCTGTAATTGTAGGTGTCATTCTCTTCCTCAAATTCTGATTTACTCTTTTGGTTTAATTATTAATGCCATTCCAGACAGGTGAAAACGTTACGTTGTATGTGTTAGAGTAAGGGGTGCATGGAAATATGGGAAAAATCCTGTCCTGTATTGATTTAGTAACGGATGGTGCATTTTATTTTATTTTTTAAAGGACGGTCTGGTATTAACATTGTACAGTATGGGTGGCAACCTACTCCTCTCTGTAGTTAGTTAATGGAAACTGTACTGTTGGTTACAGGAACAACCCCGTTTTGTTCTTCAATTAAAAGCCTAGTCCTAATTAAGCGATCAATCCCTTTTACTAGCTCTGTGTGGCTACACATTTTGACAAATAAAGCCCTGTCTCAATTAGACACCTAGTCTGGTTGCTAAGCAGTTCATTCTTTTAATAGCCTGGGCTATTGTTGAAGTTTTATGGGAGCTCAGTCTGGTTGTTAGTAATGTTACAGATGGGGACAGCTCAACAGGTACTAGAGCTCCACAAGAACAATTTAGAAAATTTTGTGCTAGTATAAAAAAAAAACAAAAAAAAAACAATGCTTGCTAAATTGAAATTGAATTACTTTTGAAAAGAACCACAGTTGGCAGTTAGCCATCAAGATTAGCCACTGAGACTAACCATAAACAGTCAATGCGACCAACTACTTCTGCTATCTTACTGGAAGATTTACCCATAATCATTTCTACAAAAATTCCCCTTGGGAATAAGGTGGATAAAGTTGCCATTTTAGATATGTGATTTTTGCAAGGTATTTACAATAATTAAATTTATTTTACATTAGACATTTTGATTGGTTGCAGCAGGAATTGCAAAGGTGTAACTAATAATATTGACAATGGAATGGCTCAGTTCCATAAGGCCAGCTATTAGCTAGCTGTTAGCTATTCCAGTGAGCCAGCACACACAATACTAGGACCTCCCCTATGTGGTATGTATTCATTATTAAGGTCAATAAATACACCTGTGCTTTTCTGTTATGATGTCATGAAAATGGTATACTGTTGTACTGTATCATGATGCACAGGGCTGTCCTGAATACCAGTTTATGGTTATCAAATCTTCAGTGAGAAATATCCGTGATTAATTGAAGATACAGCAGGGGTTTTCAGGCCAAGTACCCCTTAGCTCCAGCAGAGACAGAGCAGGGACCCCGTATTACATATAATGTATAACATTGAGTTGCACTTGAGATAAAACTCTAACTGTTTTTGGATCTTTTCTGGTTTGTGCTGGCCTTTAGCGAAAAGTGAAACCAATGCCTTAAACACCGCAAACTGTGCTGCTGTGCGAGCGGCGTGTTTGACTGTTGTGGATTATAATCCATAAACAGGACTGGCGCAACGTGAACTTTGACAGCTGGACCACCACACTCTGAGCCAGGAACCCGGTTCAGACCGACACTGAGCCGCAGTTTGGCCGCTGTTTGTGAAACTTCTTCAGTGACTCGCTTGGTTAGCCTGCTAACGGCTAGTCCTCCTGCCTGCTAACAGGGAAGTGACGATGTGAAAGGTGACGTTGGGCTCGAGCAGCAGGTGTGTTTTCTTCAGAGGACGCGGACAGCACCTAACGCCATGCTCCAGCAGCCAGCCCCGTGCTTCTGCAATCAGCCCCAGGCTCAAGCATTCAGCCTCCTACCATCAGGCAAGCCTGCAGCTCCAGCTGCTAGCCTCCAACCACCTGAGCTGCAGCTTTCCTGGCACCACCAGGTAATCAGAGGGACGCTGGATTTGGCTAAACAGAAAAGTGAGTTTGAGGACTTCATAGTTTATCATTACAATAACATGAGTAAATCACAGATGAGGGCTTCAAGGCCTCACGAACAGCAGCAGAAACAAGTTACTAACAAGTCATAGAGGATCACTGACTATGTCAAGCCATCTTCATGTAAAAGATACGCTCTGATGCTGAGAGTGGTGAGGATAATCCATCAGATCCATCAGATGATTAGTGATGGGGGCAGTAATATGATAACATTATAGTCCATCAATAAGAAACTTGACAAACTGGATATGTTGAACTCGATGATGGAGGAGATAAAGAGCCTCAAAGAAAGCTTAGAGTCCAGGTCAAGGATAATGCAGAGCTGACGGGTAAGGTGGAACTCATGGAAGCCAGAGTTGAAACCATTGAAACAGAAAACAAGAAGTTGATTGATTGAACATTGTGTTTACTGGGATACCAGAGATGGAGAGTAAGGACTGTGAAACAGTCACTAGGGAGTTTATGTCAGACCAGCTTAACATGCACAATGAAACTATTCAGGATATCACATTCTCCCATGTGCATAGAATGGGAAGCCCCTCAAAGGACAGACCTCGTGCAATTGTGGCTCGTTTTGAACACTATCAGCAGAAGGAGCTTGTCAAGGGGAGGGGCAGAGAACTGAAGAACACCACCTTTGGCATGCATGACCAGTTCCCTCCTGAGATACATGACAGGCGTAAAGTACTTTTTCCTATCATGAAAAAATATCGGAGCCAGAACAGACGCATTGCCCTGGTAGTCGACAAATTGTACATCAATAACCAACTGTTCAGAGACTCCAGCATCACTCCCTGGTTATTTTAATGTCACAATCCCAGTAGGTCTGTGTATTGGTATGACTTGTGTTATGGCTAGTTCAAGCATTGATGGGTCTTATTCCAAACTGGGTCTACCTAAGGGTCGGCATTAGTTCATTTAAACATCTGCAGCTTGAGGAATAAAACACATTAACTTTCAGCAAAATGGACAATGGAATTGTCTGAAACACATCTGGATAGTACATTTGATAATTCATTGATATCATTGAAGGTTTTTCCATGTTCAGAAAAGACAGAAATGGATTTGGCGGGGGTGTGGCAATCTACGTGAAACATCATATACCAGTAAAACTAAGACCTGATTTGATGAATGACAACATTGAGGCATTGTGGTTGCAGGTGTATTTACCCCATACTAGCCCAATACTGATTGGTTGTTGCTATAAACCACCCAACTCTAGACTAGAATATCTTAATGGAATCTGTGATATGTTTGACAGAGTTGCAGATGAAAATAGAGAAATTTACTGTCTTGGTGATTTTAATGTGAACTGGTTTGAAGATGGCTGCTCTATGAAGAAAAGATTGCTTTATATGACCAATATTTGTCATCTGAGTCAAATAGTTTCCATACCTTCAAGGAATGCTCTATATAGAGATGGAGCTCAATCATCCTCCTGCATAGATCATATTTATGCAAATGTGCCAGACATGTGTTCCAAGGTAATGTCGTTGCCAGTTGGCTTCAGTGACCATGACCTGATTGCCGTATCCAGAAAGACAAAAGTCCCAAAAGCAAAGTCAAAGATAATCTGTGCTAGGTCTGATAAGAATTTCAATGACAATGCTTTTTTAGAAGATATCAAGTATGCTCAATGGTCTAAAGTTTGTGATGAATCTGATGCTGAAAAATCGTTAAATATTTTCATGGATTTGTTTGCACCCATTGTAAACAAACATGCACCACTTCGGAAATTCACTGTCAAGCCTAATGGAGCTCCCTGGATTGATAATGAGTCAAAGAACTTAATGACACTAAGAGGTAAAAAGATGCTATATTGCTTCTGGTTCAGTCAATGATAAAAATGTATATTGTAAAACAAGGAACCACGTTACTACAGTGAACAGAGTAAAAAAGAGAGAATTTTATCAGCAAAGGATTGATAGAGCCCAACATGACAGTAAGAAATTATGGAAGGTGATGAATGATATTATGGGTAGGAGTACAAACGCTTTTGCATCCCTCACTGAAACCGATAATGGTGTAATTATAACTAAGTCCAAGGATATGTCAAATTACCTTAATAATCATTTTGTGGAAAAAGTTGAAAAATTAAGGGGGGGGCTTATGTACAAATGTAAACAATGAATCATGTATGCTCATTGATGATCTCATAATGAGAGGCAAACATTGTACTTTTGAGTTCAATTTGGTTGAAATCAAGGAGGTTGAAAAATTGTTACGGTCCATTTCGAGACAACTCTGCTGGTACAGATTGTATTTATGGTAAATTATTCAGAACAGCTGTTGATTATATAGCTCCTCCTGTCTGTCAAATATTTAATTCCTGTCTATCAAATGGAACCTGTCCTAAGCACTGGAAAGAAGGAAAAATCATTCCTATACCAAAAGACCCCAAATCTACATTCAGTGGTCCTAACTGTAGACCTATAACAATCCTACCTGTTCTGAGTAAAATTTTAGAAAGGATTGTATATAACCAAATCCATGATGATATGTCCAAGACTGATTTGATAAGTAATAAGTAATAGTAATAAACATTAGTATTATGCCATCTTCACTATTGTTCTGTAATTTGGGCCTCCACCTCTAAGACTGACCTAAACAAACTTCAAATTGTACAAAACAGGGCTGCGAGACTGGCCCTTGATAGCTCCTACAGATCTAATGTTGACCGGATGCATTCTAATCTGAGGTGACCTAAAGTTCATGATAGGTTATCCATTAGGTCCTTGATATTTATTAAGAATGTAACTTCTACTCATGTTCCCAGAGCTCTCTTCAATGACATTGGTTTCTGCTCTAATGTTCATTCATACGGTACTAGATCTGCAACAGCAGGACGAGTTTTACTACCACACTGTAGAACGAATGCAATGAAGAAAACAGCCTTCTGCAGATCCATGTCTTTATTGAATTCACCCCCTTTGCAAATTCGTGTTGTAACTGGAATGAAAGAATTCAAGAGGCTAATCAAATCCTATTTTTATGCATGTTAATTATGAAGTCTAATCCTGGTCTCAGACTTGGCACTCACTGTATTGTACAGTATTGTATTTTGGTGTATGCTTACACGCTCTGAGG
>JAPZEB010000010.1:3995231-4006228 GCA_029783705.1 Chaetodon striatus
AGAGCCATAAGATCATCCCTTGTGTACACAACTTTACTCATCACATTTAAAAAATGAACAATCATTAAAAAAAAAACAACACTCAAAAATGACTTAAAAACAGGAGCTACTTAGACTTGCTGCCACTCTAACCTGCGCATCATTAAAATAAATAAATTGTTTTGCTTTTGTACTTAATTTTTGATTAATAATTTGCTATTTCCTGTTTCAAAAGTTTCGTAGTCTCGCTTTAAATCTTAATTTTGTAGACATGGGCACTTTCAAGTCAGGATTTCTCCAGATGGTCTGTGGAGGTATTTTATTAATTTATGCTCAAAGTTAGATACAGATACAGATGGAGCCTTCTGTCAGTACTCTGCACATTTCCCCCGTATTTGTGCTTTTTTTTTTTAAAGCTTAGTAGCATAGTTTCGGCATGATACGACCGTAGGAGACGACAAAGAAAGTAATAAGGGAACGGATCGCTAATATGTGAAAAGAATTCTCCGTACACATATCGGGATGAATATAACGTTAATGGCTGCACAGACAGCTGCCATCTACAACACTGCCTCAATTAGAGGGTATAATATTATGACCTTCTCTATTGTTTCCTCATTTATTGTTGTGTGACTTTTGTCTCGGCCCTCTAGTGCAACAATATTTGAAACAGACATACATATCAGACATATCTATTTTCTTCGGCTGTATCCAACTCAGAATTATGTCAGTCAAATCAGAATTGGCTGTTTAATATGAATATTTCACAATTCTTTTTTCCTATTTTTTTATATGAAGCTTTAAAGTTTGAACAAGGCTCAGCAGTTTTACAGCAGCATTACATAATATCTTAAACAAGCTAACAACGCTAACAACGGAGTGGAAATGTGCAACAGCATTTTTTGCTGACAATAAATATTAAACAGAGATTGCGTCATATTAAGTATCTGTGAGCTGAAAATTCACTAATTCTAGACAGAAGAGCAAAGGTGATATTATCACAGAACCTTATGGTGCAAAGTTTCTCCTCCTCTCTGACGTTGCATTATGTCTGTAGCTGTCTTTACCAAAGAGTAGCGTGAAAATCAAGAGCGCTCACTCAGTAGCAAAATCTGGGGACCACAACGTCCACACGAGTACACTGACTAGTTAATCAACAGTACGTCTAAAAATGTCCCTCAGATTGGTCAACTCAGAATCACTCTGCGGTTCTACTTAACATTGCTTCACCTCTGGTTTTTGAGGTTCATGATCATGTGACTCACCTGACTCTCCTTACCTGACTAGAATGGTATCTTGAAGGAGTTGGTATTCTTTTAAGTGATGTAGGCACCTAGCTTCATCAATCTTTCATCTTCCATAACCCTGTTATCCTGTTGGGGGTTGCGCAGGGCTGGAGCCTATCCCAGCTGACATTGGGTTAGAGGTGGGGCACACCCTGGACAGGTTGCCAGAGTTTCGCAGGGCTGACAGAATTTAGAGTCACCAGTTAACCTAACCTGCATGTCTTTGGATTGTGGGAAGAAGCCAGAGTACCTGGAAAAAAAACCATGCTGACACGGGGAGAACATGCAAACTCCGCACAGAGAGGCTCCCCTCACCCTAGCATTGAACCAGGAACCCTCTTGCTGTGAGGCAACAATGCTAACCACTGCACTACCTTGCCACCACTTCATCAATCTGTGCTCCTCATAATACAGGTGGCATTGCCTTACATATGCTTTCCAATTTCAATACAGATGTTGATGAGATGGAGTACTACCCTTATATCATGACTGAAATATCACTTTGAAGTGTCTTTAGAAGCAGGTGCAGTAACTTCACTACACTGTGATGAGATTACAATGGTGACACTTGTTATTGGTTGTTTGTGTGTTTGAATAGGAGAGTGGAAGTGTATTTAGTGGGGGTGGGGTGGTGGGGGTAACTTGCTATTTGATATTGTTACAATACTGTGGAATTTAGGCTTTTAATGCTGTTATTTCTTAATTCTAGTTGTTATTAATTGTTCAGCTTACAACAATCACTCACAACATAAATTTGTACATATGTTATTGCTATGAAATAGAAAAGAGCATGCATGTTTGTGCCCATGATTTTTCCAAAGAATGAATTGTAATCTTCTTCTCACCACTTCCATTCACTGTAAATGCTGATGTCACTCAGCTGTTAGATCAGTGTACACCTCTGCTTGGCTTTGTATCATACACAAACACATATGCACACGTTACTTAGGTCTGTTCTTCAAAGAACAGGGACTTAACAGTTGGGTCTCTGTGTTGCTTGTTTTTGAGGTCACCATCTTAGGTGTTGGCAGAGCTTGACTCTGTTTTGCTAATTTATGCCTCTTGCAAAGCAGCAGGCAAATTTAACCTCATTTGACTGAAGTGACACAGGGAGAGGTACAGGGGGAGAAGAGTGAGAGGAAATGAAGGCGAGGATAAGAGAAGTGTTAGAGGGAGGAGGAAGAGATAAAGAAAAAGGATGACGGCTAAACGGGAGGTAAGCCCTCATTTGAATTTGAGAAGACTCCAGCAGTAAGGATGATGGGAAGTTTTCTGGTGAAGGGAGATGGGATATAAGTGGAGGGTGACAGTGAGTTATGTTCATGTTGAGTTCTCTGCTGATGTAATGAGTCTTACCAGCTTATTGAACTTACAGCTTGTAGAAGGTTGCTGTCTGCTGTGACAGATGCAGATTTGCTTATTTCAGAGGAAGTGACTCTTTCTTTAAAGGGCAGATTTCTCCACCACTGATGAAATGATGTCACTCTCAGTTTGCAGTGATTTTCAATTGATTCAGTTGAAGAAAATGGAATCAGATTTTTTGGCAAGTTTAAAGAAAAGAGGTACTCCAGCAGGTTATTACTGCACTTACATAAAAGGGAAAGACTTGTCAGGCAGATTTTTTAAAAGAGAGCGAGCCAAGGCCAAGATAACCCAGCCTCTTCTCATTCTGAAGTCATCAAATATCGTCACTTTGTCAGTGATTTTGGCGTCAGACACCAACGATAAAATCCACCTTTCGTGCCGGTATGATACGCCACTGGTTGGCATCAGTTTGTAACACGGCAGACAGAACCTTTCAAAAGTGTTATGATACGCTGCCATTCAGCTGGACACCTGGACGGCACCTGTTGCTGCCATATGATATGCCATGTAATTCTGAAATGCTTATGACCTTGAAAGTCCCTATAAGGTGGGTGTGAGGGGTGGTGGATGGGTCCAACAAACCCCAGACTCTCATCCAGCAGCCCAGTGATCACTTCTTGTATGAATGTAGAGCCAAATCATGATGTTTTTTCCAAACCTAACCCCATGCTTTTGTTGATGTCCCGTTGTTGGTTGCGGTGTCTCATAACATCTACAGCCAACACATGAGGATACCTAGCAGATAATATGAAGACATAAAAGTACAATGACAAAGTGGCGATACATGACGACTTGGGATAAGAACATGTTGGATGACTGTATGTTCATACTATGCAGGGCCGAGATAACCCACTAAGGGGCTCCTGGGCCAACCAATATTTCTATACTTAAATATCACCCTGCCAGAGGTTTGCTTTATCTCACATTTAATCAGTAAAGGCCTTTACACACTGAGTCTGTGTTTTTCATTGAAAATTGTTGCACTTCTAAAAATAAATATGACCTGATGTTGTGCCAATCACATTTTCACACTGACTCCAAAACTTTTGTCCGTTATTGAAGTTTCCGGAACAGGTTTATTTTTCTGTGTGTGTGTTTTTTTTTTTTGCATGTAGAGTTGTTTGACCAAGAGGCAGTAAAGAAAATGTGTGGCGGGACACATCTGCAACAAGAGAGAGGAACAGGTCGCACAGCATCCTCCCATAACTCAGACAGCCTACTTTCAGCAGGTCAGATAGTAATGTTCAGGTGGATGATGATGACAAGGAGTAGGATGTGGACTGCACACAGAGAGTAAGTAACATTATGGAGACAGAGAGGGAGGATGAGGATAGCTCAGCCACATTGCCAAATGCAAGACACCAGCACAGAGTGGTGACAGACAGGGAGGTAACTCCAGCCAGGAGAAGCAAGGGAGCAAATGTGTCTTTACTCTTTGTCTTGTATTGCATATTTTTGCAAGGAATAGCACAATAAAATGCATCAGTCACTGTGCAAGTTTCTGTGCAAAACTTTTTTTTTTTTTTTTTTTTTTTTAAACGAATGACATGAAGAACCACCTAAGTGATGATAGCTGTGAGGATGTTTGCTTATGTTGCCAGATCACTGTCAATTGAATCTGATGAAATCACGCCCACAAAGACATGATGAAGGAGATTACCTCAATTTGTGCGGGTGTTTCTGAATATAAACTAAAACAGTTTCTACCCAACTTTTACTTTGATTGTTCCTTATTCAGTAATGAAATGTCATTCAGGAAGATGCCGGTGAAGGTTCTCAGTCATCTAGGTCATGGTAATGCTAAGTGCTATATAGTAGGCAACTGGACTTGCTTGCGTTTCTTGAAGACATTTCGCCTATCATCCAAGAAGCTTCTTCAGTTCTAACCGACTGGTACAGAGTTGCAGGCTTTTAAGCTCCGTGTAGGTGTGAACCCAGGCAGAGTCGTTAGGGTCACATGTGAGCTCTTAGCGCATGGCACGGCACAGGAGAGCCAGCTCCTCAGGACAAGACTCATCTGTCCACTCACACCTACAGGAGAAGGGACACTCTTTCGAGGACAGCAATGTGCATATCTTGGCCGGGGAGGAAAGATGGTTTGAAAGAGGTGTAAAAGAAGCCATCTATGTCAAACTGGAACGACCATCATTAAACAGAGGAGGTGGCCTCCAACACTACTTATCACCCACTTACAATGCAGTCCTGGGATCCCTCCCCAGACCACTTCGCACCCATTCACACCTGGTCCCACCTGACCCTAACGACACACATGATGGTCAGGTTGGTCAACGACTCACATTGTGACCCTAACGACTCTGCTAGGGTTCACACCCACACAGAGTTTAAAGCCTGCAACTCCATTACCAGTCAGTTAGAACTGAAGAAGCTTCTTGAATGAGAGGTGAAACGTCTTCAAGAAACGCAAGCAAGTCCAGTTGCCTACGATATAGCACTTATGATGATCGGGTGATTTCTAATTAAATGCATGTAAACCTGGCAACCTACTAGGACGCAGAAGACTTGCAGAGGCCAATGTACAAGACGGATATCATGGAAAGGGATAGTCTAAAAATGAATTAAATATGGATTCAAGGATTATGTTGTTGATGAAGGTAGTAAGAAGAGAACAACACTGTGCAAGATTTGCAGTTAAGAAGTCAGTGACTTGACCACCACAACATTGAACTTCTTACAGCACTACAAAACCCACAAAGAAAAGTATGTGAACATGTATTTTTAGCTAATTTGTTACAACTTTTGATTTAAAAAACAACAATTTTCCATGCTGGTCATTTAAATGGTTTGTTATTGATTGCTTTAAAACGTCAAATATCAATATATACCATGCACATTTTCAAAATCCCCTGGATGACACAAACCACGGATTTCCCTGGCTCTAGGACTGTTGCTGAGATGTATACTTGTAGCGTACATGACATTCCCCTGCAAACCACATCCACTACTTGTACAAGACTAACCCACCAATGCAACGGTTATCTGGATCCCCCCTACAACAAGACAATGATTCTGTGACTAGTTTGCCTATTTCTCATTGAAAATTCTTTCAAAATCATGTTTTAGTGCACTGTTTGGCTGTAATACAAGAGTTTGTGAACAGGAAGTGGACATGTGCCAACAGGGGCTGAGATCAAATGGTAAAACTAAGCAGTGCTGATCAAACATGAACCAAGATTCTGCTACTGTTACTTTTTCTTTTTACCTGAAAGGTTTTCAGAAACATGTTTTAGTGCACTGTAAACTGTACGCGGCACAGTGGTGCAGTAGTTAGTATTGTCACCTCACAGCAAGAGGGTTCATGGTTCGTATGTTCTCCCATGTAAGCATGGGTTTTCTCTGGGTAAATTTGCCATACTGTAAGTGTGAATGTGAGTGTGAATGGGTGTCTGTCACTATGTGTCAGCCCTGTGTATGTCTGACGACCTGTCTAGGGTGTACCTTGCCCCTCGCCCAATGCCAGCTGGGATTGGCTTCCCATGACCCCCAAGAGAATAAGCAGTTACCGAAAATTAATGAATGGATGAATGAATGTTGAACTGTGATTCGAGATCGTTTACTACCAGCCTTCTGCCAAATTGTTTCCTGTGTCAAAACAGCCAAGCTTGCAATACGTCACGCACCAGCGTGAGCATTTATTGGTCCAGTGCAGCGCAGTGAGTTCTGGTAGTTGTAGGTTTTCTACCTTCGAGCAAAAGCAAATGCCACTGCCCTTTTCTCTGTTGTCCTTGATGACGTAGCACCATTTTTTTTTTATTTTTTTTTTTATAAAAGTATTTGCATCTTTCAGCTGCACAGACAGCCAAGTTTTATGAAAAGACCAACTTTTAGAACATTGATCAAAACTAATCCTTGAGCCCTGGAGTCAGGAACAGTGTTGCATCACTTCTTTTTCACTTGTGCTGTCATTTGCAACAATGCAGAGCACAAGAAAACATGCAAACACCGGGAGTAAATGTAAAAGGTTTGATGGGATTAGTAATAATCCAGATACAAACTGCCTTCTGCTACAAATGTAACTGGGACAACGATGATTGGATGTCAGCCAGGTGAAACAACCTGTACAGAGTGTGAAGAAGAGAAAACATCACCAGCAGCAAGATGACGTACCGAAAATAGATTCAACACTCGTGCTTGGATTTAAACAGGAAGCTGAGTGGAGCATTCGCAGCAGCTGCAGCGAATAAAAATGACTCGTCATCGTTTCTATTTCCACCTACTACAAATGGTAAAGAAAGAGTACCTGGTGGCTGTGTACAGTAACACCTGCCATGTTTATTTCTGTTGCCATCTCCCCGCTGACTCACCCGCTTTGCACATTGAGCATGCTGGAAAAATGCGACTGTGTGATGGTAGAGCGAGCAGAATGCAAACAAAGACAACGCTCACAGATAGCAGATGGAGTCGCAGCAGAGAGCAATCAGGTAGTTCAGTCTATGGAAAGTGTATCCAGAGGAAGATCACATTTTAATACCAGGAGGTAAATAATGTCTGCTGCTGTGCCTAGATCTGAGTACCAGATGACATTCTCTCTTGTTTAAACACAGCACAAGAAGAGAAAGACTTTCAGGCTCAGGACTTGATTACGAGCTTCAAGATGGATTTTTTTTTTTGCTGTGTAATTCACCCTTCCTTATTTCCCCTTTTCAGTGGACACTGAGCTGTAAGGCTGCAGAGTAAAGATCCCGCACAACAAGACTGAAAATCAAAGTGAATATGCTGCTGAGACTCAGTAACAAGCAGAGAGTCTGCCGCTGCTGCTGCTGGGGTTTGTTCTGGATTTGATTTGTGTGTCTTAAATAATTAACGCCTCTTGGGGCGAACTCGGAGGCAATTTATCGTGTTCTTCCTCAAAAGGACTGTTGTGGGTTTCTGCAATTTAGGAAAACACAAAGAGAGCCAGATGGTTCATGTCGTGGTGTGGCAACAGAGAAAGACAAGGAAGTTGTATCAGACACTGTTCAACTGGCATCTGAGGATCTGTGTTTGAGACCTCAAAGTCTTCCCTAATAATTACATCACTATCATGCTAAATGATTTTTTCCTAAATAGGTTTAAGAGCAAACATAGTCGCTGCCTGGATTATTTTCACCGATAATGTTTTTTCTAGTCCAAGGAAAGTAATGTTCTTGTACCACACAATTGAATTGAATTCACACAAGTGAATTGTAGACTATCAAAGTTCAGGTCTTAGACACTGGCGAGGTCTCAGGTCTCAGCTGCTATAACACTGTGGTAATATAAATAGTTTAACATCTTGGAGAATACGGTTATTTGCTTCAAAAGCCCACGATAAAATGTCAATATGTGATGAGGTCAGTGTAAGAATATATTAGTGTTGTAGTTGATGACATAAAATGCAGGCCACAGCTAGCAGAACAGTAATGGTGGCTACTGAAGTAACAAGTGTTAACTCTAACTTTAGTAGAGTAAACACAGTAATAAAGAACTACAATTTAAGAAAAACAAGAGTATTCACTCACTGAGTTTCTCTGAGGAAAATATGTTTTCACTGTTTTTCCAACTAGATTTGGCAAATTATTGAAATATCAACTTGCTCTGTTGGTGATGAAGATGCTGTGTTTTGTTACACTAATTGGCTGAAGGAGTTTGTCTGTCAAGGCGAGTACTCCCACCCACTGAAAGTGTTTGGGACGACATCAAGTCCAGGCTGATACAGAGAGAGAAACAGAATGTTGACTAAACAGTGAACTGAGCATATATGTTTCTATAGATTAATGTGAGCGTCTTTCACTCCTGTGATGCTCACACCAACCCAATGACAATAAAATATATTGGCACTGTACGTTTCTGCATACCACGGATAAGTTACTTTTGCACCTCATTGTGTAAAGGGCTATGTGGAAACTTCATGTTTAAACAACTACTTGGGTATACATTTGAACGAGATCATCTTTTGGTTTTAAATACCCAGTTTTGGGGGCACAGCCCCTGCTGGAAAAGGTTTTGTTTGATCTGCAACTTAGCAGGCGCTGCCTTGGTGACACACCATCTATCATTCCCTCCATTTCCTGATGACAGTTAGCTCATATACTATGTCACTTTAAAAGAAACGTACAATGTCATCCTGTCCTATAGATGACTGGACTGCTCACTCACTGTGTTTATCAAACCTGAGGATTTACAGCCCCCAGCATACCACTGTTGTATTGAAGACTGTTTCCACCTACCTAAATCTGAACCAAACCCTATCTTTTACATATTCCTTGAGAGGTGTACTACCCATTGTAATAGGAGGGAAACACTATTCAATGACTAAAAACAGGCTTTTAATACAACTCCGGCATTTCTAGTGCAAATGGCAATTCCGACAACACTGCTACCTTTAATGTAACTGCTCAAACCAGTTCATATGAGTATTTGAAGGAGTTTTATGAATGAATCAGTACAAATTCCAACAGAGAGAAGATGCCACATTTTGATGCAAATTGCTAGTAATTAGTTAATTTTTTGTGAACTAAGTTCAAAATTCAGACTATGATACACAACATGGACTGCATCCATCTACACGCAACAAAAAGGTGAAAAAGGAGAAAAATGTTTTGCAAGTTGATATAACTTAATTATTAAAAGTCCATATTACAGTTCAGTACACACTGGCTAAATAGCGGAGCATCATGTTATTTGACTTGCATCATTTGATCCGGAAAGCTCATACGCAGGACACATCGTATTGAACATGACAAAGTGACAGATGTCTGAATCCATCCAGAATCCATCCATTTTCTAACCGCTTATCCTCTTGAGGGTAAGCTGTCATTGGGCGAGAGGCAGGGTACACTCTGGACAGGTCGCCAGAGACAGACAACCATTCACACTTCCTGGCAATTAACCTATCCCCAATCTGCATGTTTTTGAACTGTCAGAGGAATCCGGAGAAAACCCACGCAGACATGTATGCCATGCATACTCCACACAGAAGGGCTGCCGTATCCGGGATCGAACCAGGAGGCGAGAGTGCTAACCACCGTGCCGACCCAATGTGTGAAGCGGGGCAAAGCAGCAAAAGTGATAGAACAGCTGTTTCTCTTGAGAGTTGACCCACGATGTTCGACATGCTGCTGACGTGTTGGCATACACAGAAAGCAGTAGGTGCACAAGACTGTTTGACTGAGTGAAGGAAAGTGAAGAAGGTAAAATATGTATACCTGACAATAACATTCTGGTATCTCATGTTGATTACAAAGTCAGAGTAGCCAGTAACTTCAGCTGCTAGATGAATGAACCAATAAAGACTGCAGCATTTCCCTCTGAAATGTAGTTGAGGAAAAGAAGAAAGTCCTAAATAGCAAAATGGTTATATATAGCCCTATTTTTTTGTACTGTACGGCAAATGGCTCTTTGTCTGATTGGACACAGATGATGCTTGTTGGATCCCAAACAGACAGAGAGTTAGAGCTCAGTATCTTCCCAGAATGCCCCGTGCTCAGAGGGAGCGACGAGAGGAGGGAGGATGAAGATGAGTGCAGAGATAAAGATAAGAGTCTTCTTCAGAAGCCTCAGTCGTGTTCAGACACTATCTCTGTTTACACAGTATCTGGTTCTCTGGGTCACTGCGACCACACACACACACACACACACACACTCACAGGAGAAGCTGAGGAGGAGTAATCACAGAGGGTCAAACACTTGAACTCTGTCCTAAAAGTTTTTGGAGACGAGCGACTCTCTTTGTCATGTTGGTTTTTCTCTGTAAAGTAAAAAGTGCTGAGCAGCCATCTTTGTTACCACCTCATTAACATTTAACTATCAAGAGACAGAAGGAGGGAGAGGAGAAGAACAGGCTTGAGTCATTATCATTCATTAAGGCTGTCTTCGCATGTAGTCCTTTTTAAACTAACCATATTCAGTCCTCTTAAAGTGGACCAAAAAATGGACCAGGAGAAAATAGATCAGCTCTTTTTGTTTTCATATTGTCAGTTCCTTTGAAAGAAGACTCAGTTCTCTTTCTGGTCAACTTTAGCTCTGATGGACCCTCAGTCCTCTTTCTATTCACACTTGAGTTCCTCTGAAACCCATATCTTTATTGCATTGGATTACTCGATTCTGATTGACTGCAGAGTGTCCCTTAATTTCTGAGATAGCACACCTACTAAGTAGTAAGCTGTGGTTGACAGTAACGTCACACATTACACGCATCATTTGTTTCTGATAAATTTGATATTGATTTGACAATGACATGGCTAGATAGCTAGCTGGTCTTGTTAAAATTGCTGTTTGTCAACCATACACAATGGAGTGCTGCAGGAGTGAAGTCAAACTAAGTTAGTCTACATACAGACAGCTGTCATTTGAGCTTATTAGTAACAATTCGCTGTTAGCTGAACTAGC
>JAPZEB010000010.1:4110368-4121405 GCA_029783705.1 Chaetodon striatus
TATCTCTCTACTGCATAGACATCCTAGTTTTATTAAAAGGCCATCTTCCCAGCGGTGAAATACCCCTTTAAATCAGTGTTTCCTCTGTATGCACATAGCAGTGATGTTCTGCTAAATGATTAGCGCAGCTGCTATAAAAAAATCCCCAAATGTAATGAACTTGCTATCTCTACGTAAGCAGCCAGATTTGGGGACGAGCAAGAATTATAAATCCACTGATTGTTATCGACCTTTTTGTTCTAAATAGTTTGAAAGCTGAACACATGATGCAAAACACATGACACAGTTTCTCTGCACATCACTGAAATAGCTTCACTGGTCTGGTAGTTCTGACAAGCTGTAGCTCACACTGGACCTTCACTGTTGGATTCATGGTTTACTGGTAACCTCACATCCAGCTCACCTGCCTGTCCCGAGCACAAACGCAGTCTCTCTGTCTTCCCTCGCCACATACACCACACTGAACACCTCTGAGGCTGCGATACACTCTGCTCTTTTCTGATAGTTTTTACAGTGAGCTTTGTTTTGTCCTGTACTAAGCCAACATTGAGTCTTTATGTGTACCAGCTCTTTGTCATGTGCATTTCTCCAGGATCTGAGTCATTTTGTTTCTACAGCTGAAAACATAGTGTTGATAAGGGGAGACTGGAGGGTGTTGTAACATTTTTTGGTTCTGATGTCATGACTCAGAAACCTGTCAAACTATTTGGATATGCTTTTTACGTAGGTAACTTGTATCTGTGTTCTACTTGTCATTAACTATTTTCACAAAGCAGCAATGTTAGAATCACAATATAGATTGATAGATTGACAGGTAGATTGAATATAGATCTGCCCACACATGCAGTAATGGCATATTGGGGGTGGGAAGCATTTAATTTGACATCTCAAACTGTGTACAATGTGTCTCTAAAGCCCTTCTCATGTCAGCGACCACCCACTAAATATCTTGCAGTGGCGCAAAAGAAAACTCCTGCACCTTAGCAGTGGGGCTGTAAAAAATCTTAGTGGTAACGCTGCTTTTTAACAATGGACTAGCCATATGTAATGTGAAAGGGATACATATCTAAAATGGCAACTCTGGACATCTGGACCTGACTCCTTGGGTATTGTCCAGAGTTTATGTGAAAAAGAACAGCTAAGGTTATGATGGGACATGTCATTTTGAATTGCCATATATAACTTTTTTTTTAATCTAAACTGCCTCAAATATTAAAAAATAGCAAAGTGATATGATCAAAAGGTGGGGATGCAAAAACAGCTGCTCTGCTTGCTCCAGTGCTCAGGCATCTATGATCACTGCATTATGACAGCTACAGATTAACTTAGCAACTAGCTGGTGAACATAGTGTAGCATGTACTAGCTAAAGAGCCAGGGGTTGGTGGAGACTAAAACAGAGCTGAGAGGAAAGTGAATCTTGGGCTCCAGTTCATCAAGTTGCAATAAAAAACAACTTTGATGAATGTCAGTAGTTTTCTGTGTATACTAGCTATGTGTGCTCACTAAAGTGTGTCATAAAGTGTTTATATGTCAGTGCTGTGTTCTGCTTCCCTCAAGTGGCAAAAAAAATAAATCAGTGCTGCTTTAATGTTTTGCTGTGATTAAAATGGTTCTCTGACCAGCTTTATCTGTCCAAAAATAAACATCACTTAAAGAAGGATTTTTTTTTATTGGAAAATGGAAATGACCAAAGTAATCAAACTATACTTGGGAAAATTGGCAACATCTCCTGTAGCAGCGTTTACACTGCTACACTTAACTGCATTTTTTTTCCTTAATCAAAGCTCACAGCAACGTAATGCATATTCTCTGACAGTATTGGAGATGTGAAGGCCTAGATATATATAACACATTGAATATAACCAAATAATATTTCACTTTGTCTGCTTCATTTTCCAGTGTCGTCGCACTCTTCTTCCAGACTTCCAGAGATAGCTGCCTTGTAATAAAATAGTTACATTATGCCATTTGCTTGCTAATGCTCGTCACTGAAACATGCTTCCAAAGATACACCTGATGAATGTAGTAGTAGACTATGCTGTTAATATTTTAGAATCAGATCTTTATTTGATTGATTAAACTCACATTTGATCAAATTTTGATTAAACTATCGTTGATAAATTGTTGTCATCCCTAGCTGACACTAATCTTGGATGTCCATCTTGAAACTGTGCTGATTGTAGAGATCCTCTGTGCCAAGATGTGTGCGAAGCACCACTGTTTTCACAGACAGATGTAAACTGGAAGTGCGACTTGACAAGTTCACGGAGGCAGTGTAAGTCTTTGTGCACAACAAAATTCTCCTCGTCCTTGTCTCATTTTGACATTCAGACATTTTGCAACACGACAATGTCATGCTGCTGCTTCCTTTATGGAGAAAAAACTCATTATTTACATAACTATGACCTATAGCTTGTCAAGAAATGTGGACATAGATTATTTTAAGCCTTTGAACAGTGTTCCCAGTAACAACTACATCCAGTTATTCATTAGCTCTAATCACAGATGAGGATAATGATGCTCATGCTCATCACCCAGGCTTGGTACTGGGGCTGCTGAGAGTATTGAATAACACAGAGGATATGACCTGTGAAAGACTCATAGCATTTGGTTCCTCAGGTGGCCACTGTGGGTATATAATTGTGGAAACAAGTCTGGATGAAACCCATTTCTGTGTGACAAACAGTGTTTAGGTCTTTAAATTTTTTAAGACATTTAAAAACACATTTTTAAACTAGCCTTTCTATGTTTGAGTGTGTGTGTGTGTGTGTGTGTGTGTGTGTTGTCCTGATGGATGAGGAATTCTGTGCCCATGTGAATGTATTTATGTGGAGATGTATGTATGCACATGCAACCCAAACAGGCATTTTACACTGCTGTTTACTCTCTGGAACATAAAACAATACAGGTTCTTAATCCTTCCAAGGTGCGTGGCTGGCTCCCCTTGAAGGTTGTAATGCCCCTTTACTAGGGCTGTTAAAACACTCAGGCAATAAAGGAAAAAAGAAAGGGAAACGTCAAAGCACAGATCACACACATACAGTACTTGGCATTTGCTCACAGCCGGTCAGGAAGTAGTGAAAACTGCTACCCCTCCAGAGCAGGGCTGAATGGGGCTTTCCAGGGGCATGGGCCAGATTTGCATTGCGCAGGATCTGAAAAACCTATTTATTCATCTCAAACAAAGGTGCAGCAGTCAAATAAATTAAAAAGGAATCATAAAAATTGTGTTTAAAGGTTTGCTTGAGGCTACAGTAAGCTGGCCTGTCTGTTATACCTTTTGCCCTAAATTTTTGTCATTGTGCCACTTAAGGTTTCATTTTGTAGCTCTGCAGTCTGACAATCAAGGCCATGGCCAGGTGTGCAGAGGTGATAAAGTAGGCAGGGTTTGATCTTCCTCAAGCTATGTTCAAAGTATTACATTTTTGGTTTAAAGCACATAACTACATTTGCGTGTAGTGCCCACAGTGCTGCGGCGTTTTGGAACCCCTAAAACTGAGACATTTCAAAACGCTGCTGACCCCATTTTAGTTTGAAAACTCTGAGGTTGTGTTTTAGTCTAGACGGGCAGAAAGGGAGAGTTTTAGAGATGATGACACCCATATTTGCTTTCAGGTTGGGTCAAAACATTATGGCTAGGTCCACATAGCTTTCGTGATTTAAACCTTCATGTGTGGACTCTTTCCCATTGCTTCCTCCAATGATGAATAATGCCTCCGGTGCCGCTGTAATATGTTGCCGTAGTCCTCCCAATCTGTATTCTATGATGGGCGACAAGGACAAATGTGCTGCATATACAGACATGCACTGCATATACAGAAGTGTGCTGCAAATTCAAAAACGCGCTGCATATAAGACAACAAATGCAAAAGGAAAACGCTGCAAATACGCTGCATATACACAAATGTGCTGCAAATAAGAAATCAAATGCAAAAAGAAAACGCCGTAATCCACTCATACAGCGGAAGTGCTCCAGGCCTCTAGGGGCAGTGCTGAGCTTCCACCCGAGAGACGGACAAGGGACATATCAACATATGGAGCAGAGGCGATTTCTCTAAGACTGCAAGGGAAGCTCAGCTTCCCCTAAAATATCAAAAATTGAATGGTCAAACATGTACGGTTTCATTGACTACAAATGCATTAGACCACGTTCATCTCGAAGACGAGTTCATTCAGAATCAGCTACTTATCACAAATCGACTGACTCGATGTTGATAAGTTCTCATACATTCCTGTAGCGGCATTTTCTTATGCGGTCTATGGTCAATGCATTTGCCTGTAGAAGCTGAGCGTCCATGCACTTCAATGGGACTGCATGGAACAGTTTTTTTCATTGCCCCAAAACTTGATGGTCATTGGATAAATGCCATGATTTTGTCCCGCCCCCGGACGCTCAGTGTCTCTGGGGGTGAATAGAGCTTTGGGCGGGCCTCGGCTGGGCTGGATGCTGATGATTGGAGGATCAGTTGAAAAGCTCAATCCCGTTTTGACTGACAGCTATTTTGAGATATACACTGTCACTTGACAGCTCTACTCAGTCCCATCGCGGATTTTGCAAGTGGAGTCTTCTGACAGAACAGAGTGCCATTCAGGTGTTTAAACCCATCTGGAAATCTTTGAGGTGTGTTTTGCTGTGGTTCTATGACATGAGTGTGGTTGAAAAACGTCTTCAATTAAATGTTCTTTTTATAAGTTACTGCCTCGCTACAATATGACAAATTTTATGATGTAAATTTAAAGTGAGCTTCCCTTGTTTGAAAGACTAGCAGCCGCCACTGATTTGTATGTAAGGTATTAGGCCCTATCCATCTCCAGCAGGCACCCAAAAATCCATTAGAATGGGAGGGATCAGGATTGCATCTACCAAATCAGTTGACAAACAAAAATTTTATGTGTAGGCCTAAACGACAAAATTGTGGATGCCCCCACTGAATCTCACTCCAAGGTTTTTTGAAAAGTTGGCAGCCCTGGTGTAACAGAGCTAATCTATGTCCCTGTGGAGAGACCGAAAAATATGTAGAACTGTTCCATAAACTACCAAACCAGATCTTTTACACACATTTCCGTAAATATTAAAGTTAACAGATAAGGTTTTAAAAAAATTTTGAGGGATAATGTTGGCTTGGCTAGCAAATAGTAGCTAATATTTACATCAACTAGCTCAAGTCGCTCACCAGCAGATAAACTGGATAAAAGCTCAGTAAAAATATTTAATTTTAAGGGACCATCTCTAACTTTGATTTGAGACATTTAAATTTCCTTCACAATGCAGAGCTCTGGAGGTCCATGACGAATTGTTTGATTTGAGAGGGAAAATGACACAGTGTGTAATGCTCCTCTGTGGGCTGAGGCTGTTTCCAGGAGGCAGGGCATCCATTTTAAACAAAACATGATTTCTTTCATTCATCTCAACATGATTGAGACATGTAGACTTTACACCCCTCAAGATTTAATAAACTCTACATGATTCAAATGTGTTTAAAGGAGAACCATAAATGAATTATGTAGTATACACTAAATGGATATTTGTAGTGTATGGCATGAATTCTGAATACATGAAATGAAACTTAAATACATGGAATGAAAGTCAGAATATGTAGAATGAAAGCATGATGACACATTCTCATACAGCAGTTTGTATGATGCACACCTCACAGTTTCTTATGATATCCCACAAATTAGCAGACAAAAAATTACCTTACGCCCTTGACATAAAGTTACATCATTAATGTAAAGTTACAGAGGTTAAGTCTGGGCAAGTAAATTTTGTTTGATCATCCTTAGGTTTAGGCAGGTAAAGTTACTTTGGTTAGTTTTAGGAAAAGAAACATGGTGAGGATGAATCTTAAAATGGCCTAAAGTTCACACAGTGTTAAACCGGCCTCCTGGGGAAAGCCCTTGAGAAAGTCCTGTGTGTTACCACTCCAACCTGTGTCCTAATTTGACCACTCTGGACCACAATCTTCACAGTGCATTGGCCACGTGATCTCAGTCTTCCAAAACACATGGGTTATGCACAAATTACTTAATTTGTAGGAAAATGCACTAACAGCACATGAAAACAGCCTGAAGCTTGAGTATATGGAATGACAGAAAGAATGTGTGGGATAAAACTTGAGGATGTTTAATGAAACTTGAGAGGGTTAATCAAATCTGATCAATCAAGTCAGCAAAATCAGTATTGTCAATCCAAAGTAATGGAGAGATAATCCCCCCTGAGGCATGATAGATATTTGAAAAGTGCCTTTGTAACACAATGGGCAAGCACTTGTTGGAAGCTCATTCACTTAAATCCGGCAAATGAGAAAAGTTTCATTTAAAATTCTGTAATACAGTAATCCTTTAGATAGATTTTTGTCTTATGCTCAGGGTTTCATGAAGACCTGAACAAAACATGTAATGACTTTAGTGCGTTGGGAAAAGAGGGCTAACAGCCGAAATAAATGGGGCAAGGGCGTAGTGTGTCACTTTGGCGGAGCGAAGCGAGGTTTTTACCTGCTACATTGACTCCGTCTCTGCAGTGTGTGATTGCTGCCAGCTTCACTGTGAGTGTATTGAGTTTTGCCAAGTGATAATGCAGTTGGTTATGCAGGTTTTGGCAGCATACAGACTGTAGTAACTGGTATTGAATTAATTTACTGGATCGTTTTAACTACAGGATACATTTATTTCATTGATTTATTTTAATGTGAAATGTAAAAACACACAGGGGTGCTCTACTGCTTTGCACTCCCTCTAGTACAATCAGGTATTAATTTCAATCTTTTTTTAAAAGATGTGCTTATTTTTACACAGTTCTATGTAGTTTTTACCTGTCGTAGGGCTGCAGACAGGGAAAAACAGACCAGCCACAGAAATATATTGTTAAGCAGCACAGTGCCCGTGTAGGGAAGCATAGCTTCTGTGTTCAGTGGAGCAGCTTCAGTTGATTATTATGGTCATGGTCTTGCATGCCGTGGTTGACGTCTCCCGCCTCTAAGAGAATTTATTTTGGCCATAATATGATGACATTTCAGATTGTGCAGATTTTCTTAGATGCATGATAGGCACTTTATTCCTAATGACTTTTATAACCACTACAGATGCATGTGTATACTTGTTGATTAAGTTATTAGTGCAGTGGAAAATGGATGTATTACAAGAGGTAGGGGGCCCACTGATGAGACACATATACGGGGCCCACAATTTTGTACTACATCACTCCGCAGTTCTTGTGGAGGAAAGAAAAAAAGTTGGTTTTAAAGATGGGTTTTTCCTCATTTGCTGCACAGTTGGAGTTTTTATCAGCCAGGAGAAGAACAGTGGCTTTTGAAGTGGTTTCACAAAAGCTTCCACTTTCAGCCATGGTAGTTGCCACTTGTGCGAAATGTCCATCTGTGTTCTGGCTGCTCCGCCCACCTTTTTAAATCATCTTATCCAATGCTTTCTGACGCAAATTGCAAAACTTTGCTTTTGTTTGTTCAGTTTTTTTCTTCAGCCCTGAATCTTTTATAAATAGCCCAGAGCTAAATAGGCTGTGTATATAAATATATATTTATATATAAATATATATATATATATATATATATACATACATACATACATACATACATACATACATACATACATATACATCAACGAGAAAGCAGTCTGGGAATTAACACTGGAAAGTTTTGCATGGGAATGGTGAAGAACAATCTTGCAACAAGAGTCTGCGAAGCAGGAGTCTTTATAGTGGCAGGGAGCAATGAGCCACAAGTGAGCGGTGCTAGCTTAATGAGGTTGGTTTGGTGAACTGGAAGAAGCGGGAAATGTTTTTGACAGGTGATAGGCTGGCAGAAGGTGTGGTGGGAGGCATGTGAGTTGAAAACTATTGTGAGAGCTGAGAAGATGGCACACTGAGTAAGGATGAGATCATGTTGACTGCTTGCATGGCAACTAATGGCATTTCAGAAGTGTCAGGGGAATTCTTTTCTGCCATTAATGCTGTGGCTTTTAGCTAAAGTTAGCGATTCGGGTGGACAGCTCCAAACTGCACTTTTCCTGTGCGTCCCTCAACTATATACTGGCTCCCTAAAGTGGCTCTCAGTCCTCAAAACCTGAAGCAGCCCTGCTGTAATTGATGTAGGCTCTGCTAGAAAAGATTTTCTGAAATAATTCCTCTTGTCTGCTTCTGAAAACCTAATATAATATCCTTGGTACTGCTCTCTTCTATAAATGTCTAGAGTTAATATTGTCACAAAGTAGACCAGCATTTACATTTAACATTCCACTTGCACGCAGCCAGCTGTTTAAACTTGTTTCTGTCTTTTTTTTTTTTTTTTGAAGCAACAGTTACATAAAACAAGCATCATATAGACAACAGATCACCTTTCCCTCTGAATCTGCTCCAACATAGCTTCTTTTGTATTGAGCCGACCAAACAAGAAGGCTCCTAACACACTTCTTTACTTTATGTCAGTCCTGCTTTGTGTCTAAAATGTGGGAATATTTTACTGACAGAATTTTTACTTCAGAGAGTTCAGTAAATTTCCAGGCTTATTATGGTGTGTAGCAGTTTTACTTAGAGGAACATTATGTAGTTTCATAAATATGCAAGAGACAAGTATTGCTGGGAAAATTAAAATAATAACCAAATTATATGCTAGAAAGACGTGTGAACACAGCCTAAAAATACACTGTTCATTCATCAGGAAAGCCTCCCTCTCAGCAATCACAACCCATCAAGAACACAAATGCAGTTTCTGCTCTGTTATTAGTGGCTGTGTCAAGACAAAGGACGTGTAGAATAATTACTCTTCTCTTCACGACTGTTGAAGTATTGACTGTACAGAAAAATGTATTAACTGCAGTGTATGAGATGAACATACATTATGTTTTTGTCAGGTCAAAGTGTCAAGGCGACAGTCAATACACTGTAGAACCATCAGTTCTCCTCTATAATGTGGGTAAGTGATTGACAGGCAGTGTAATTAACAGCTGCACAAAACACTGTGAGAAAGAGCAGTCTATATATTTGCTCCTCCAACTTTTACATTGTGTGTGCAGACTGATGATGTCAGTGTAATCTTTCCCCCTCTCAACACTTGTTTACTTTCTAGTGCCTAAATGTAAGACATAGACAAAACCAACACTTCTTGTTCTGTGCAAAGATTAGGCACTTGTACAGATAAACCCAGTTGGTGCTCAAGCACCTTCATTTTTGTCCTCTGTCGAGAGTGCCCTTTTTGCAAGACATCTTTTTCTATTTCTTTGTCTAATTTTATAGTTTAGTATTTTAATTTCACACATGGCATCAATTCTCAATTAAATGTGTGTGCTATGCCCGACAACTGCATATGAGTTTTAATTCTGCAAGACTACAAGAGCCCTTGCCCTTTCCTATCTAACTTCCCTTTCTGTCACAGCTAAGTTAAGTTCAAATCAACGTCCTGCAGAGCAGCATCACATCTCCTGAACTGCCGTCATGGACAGCCAGGTAACCATAGTGTTCGCCCTGAGCCTCTGCACTGTTTGTCACTGTTTTTAATTCAAATAGCAATAAAAAATTTCAATACAGCCAGTCTGATTTAAGCAATAACACTCCATTAGGCCTAACAGCATTCATTCGGGTTCAGCAACTGCCCAGTGCGAGCAGAGACAGATGATAAAATGTTGTCCCACTTCCATTTTACTTTAAAAAACTAACCTTAACTTGAACTAAGGTTAAAGTCTTCCACATCATGCTTCCAATAATTAATTTAAACAAATCTGATATGTGGTTTGGTGCTGCACATGCTTTGTGTAAAAAGCGGAGAGAAGAAGAGAAGCAGCCGCTGCGGGCATCTGTTCTTTGGAATTCTTCATGAATATTTAAAGTTTATTTAAGAAATAATCATAAGAATTCATAGGTGACTGTTTACTAAAATTACAGCTGTCTTCTCTTATACACAAACTGCACTGCTTACAAAGTCTCAGGATTAAATTGTAAAAACATTAATTTTACTTTATTTATGAACCAGCAGGACATAAAGCAACATTTAACAGCATAGCAGGTTAAATTACAGGGTTCTTCTGGGAAATTAACACCAAGAGAAAATACAAAAACAAGCCCCGTAATAAGGCATGTAGAAAAAGACACGTTTGTAGGAAACTGAATTTGATGTAAATGAACCGAAACACCCCCCAGAAGACTTGTTTCTCCTCAGCACTCTTTGAATTTCACATCTAATTGCAGAACTATGAGGTAGAAATCTTCCTCCGAGTGTGTCGGTGTGTCAGAGCAGCTTCTATTCTCTGCATCCAGAACCATTTAAACCTCACTGTAGAGTACAGTCTCTCATTTATACACAGTAAAATGTGTGTTGACTCAACAGGGATAACAGTAAATGAGAAAAGTTGATCTCCAGGAGAATACATTTCTGAAAGCTGTACAGAATGCCTGAGGGTCTCATTTGACTGTGTTATATTCTGTCATAATTTTATTTTGAATTGTTACCTGCAGCCTTAATTTTTGTGTTTACATTAATCAAGACATTTCCACCCTAAATTGACACAGAAAGCATTACCAGAACGCAGGAAATGAAGTGTTTGAGGCTCAAAATTTCCTGGGGGAACGTGGAAATGTAATAATAGGGGGGTAACGGTGGGTACTTGGGTTTACTTCATCGATGGGGCCTGTGCCCCTTGAGATGGCCGCATTTGTCTACATTTGGTGGGAGTCCGTTTGTATGTGGGCCGTCGTGGTCGCATGTCTTGATGGGTCGCGGTGGGGGTGCAGAGGGGTGGGTGATGGATGGGGCCCGTGGGCCTGGGATGGGGTGGTTCTGGGCTGGGATGGGTGTTGGGTGGCGGGTGTGCCCTCCTGCCCTGTGCCTCCTGGGCTGGTCTGGGACGCCCTGAGGTCATTGGTTGCTGCCCCCTCTCGGCCTCTGGGTCTGTGTGTCTGTCCGTGGCCCTTGTGGCTCTCTGGGGGATGCCTCCTAGGGCTCCCGCGTCCCAGGGTGGGGCACTTGGCCAGCCTGGCCCTGCTGGGTCATTGTGGCTTCTCTGGGCTTCGGTGTCCATCGCACATACAT
>JAPZEB010000010.1:4184282-4194341 GCA_029783705.1 Chaetodon striatus
ATACACAATTTTTGACGGCAGAGTCAATTCGTTGTTGGTTTTGGTCTTTTGATGGGATTTGTTGAGAATAAAAGAAATATTAAATATCAGCAGAGTTTTCCTTTGAATACAGCTGTAATATTTGACTTTACATGGTTTGGAGCATCACATTGATGAAATGTGACTAAGCATGACTGATGACCATATCGGAACACGAACACCCCCCACTCATTCAGTCCTTCATTACACTACCTTTGAATTAGCACAAATTCAATAATACACTTATGAAACAACTAGGGATACACAATATCATCACGTCATCAGTATTGTCAGATATCAGCTTTGAAATTACTATCAGAATCAGTCAGCATGCCTTTTCTTATTTTGCTGAATATTACATACATTGACAAACATTCTATTTCTATGTCTCCATTTGCTGGTGGGCCATGCTTGCATGCATAATCTGATGTTAATTCCAGTACAGAAGACTCTTGATGATCACTGTAATTAGGTGGGGAAAAAAGTAGATATATTGATATTGGTTACAGGAAAATAAATTATATATCAGTATATATATTAAAAAAAAAAAAAAAAAAAATTAAATATTGTACATCCCTAGAAGCAACCTGTAACATAACCTTCTTTTACATGACAAATTTAAGCAAAAAGCCTTCTTATGAGACATCATAATTCCTGCTTTCATATCTGTTTTGTAGTGCAGTATCTCTCATGTCTCTCCCTCTGTGGCTTACAGTTTGAAAAGCTCTGCACTAAGAAGGACAAAAAATTATGTGTGTGAAAGTAAAAAAACACTAAACCAAGATGTCTCTCAAAGTTGAAACATTTATTGTGATAACATGACAGTTTTGGACAAAGATCCATAAACAGAATTATTCTAAGGTTTACTGTTCCACTGAGCCGAGTTGTGGTGCAGGAAATAACCGAGGCTGGCTTACCATCCACATGAACAAGAGAGATGTTTTTCATCAAGATGGCTTACGGAAGCTTACCTCAGTACAAAGTAACTTCATAACCAGTCCTCAGCTACTGCTCCTGACCTTATTCACAGAACCAATTTAAAACTCACAAACAAGGAAGGACATATGAGGAGTCACGTTCAAGACTATTATGACAAAAGTCCAGAATAATACCAACCATTCAGAACCAGCATCACTCAATTTGTGGATGGACTTTACATCATGGCTCACCCCAAAAAGTCTCTTAATTAGAGGGGTGAATTATCATGTGTTAAACTCTTTGAGCACCTTTTCCAGTTAAATGTATGGTTGTAGGAGGAAACATGAAAGCCTTTGATTTGGTCAAGTTTTGTTTTTGACGATGTCTGACAATAACTGGACTGGGAAATAACTAATAGGACTGATGACAGGCTGAAATTCTACTGTAACTACTTTCCTATGCCAGACAAAGTGTATGTGTAAATGTATCTGGTAGAAGCTGGTGGATATTGTTCGGATACAGAGTTTAGTTGAGTTTGATTCCATCTCTTTGACTCTCACCCAGTCTGTTGTACCTGGGGTCACCCCTCACTCAAGCAAAGCCTACAGTTACATCATCACTTCTAGGGGGCTTTGGCTACACCCACCAATGCTGGCCTGAGGGTGCGACCATGAAGCTTGTAGCCAACTTTGGTTACTACGGCAACAGTGCCAGGCTCCTTGCCCTTCACAGGGGCTTGGAAGAGGGCCTCATGCTCATAGGGGTCGAACTTCTGGCCGTCTGGATTGAGCTTGACCAGGCCGTGCTTGGTGAAGACCTTCTGGATCTGGACCTCGGTCATCACCAGACCATCATACAGGTTCTTCAGATGAGGGTTCTGGCTTGTCACTTCCTCCTTAGGCACGCTCTCTGTGGCCTTCTCCAAGATGTCTGCCACCTCTAGCAGGTCCTTACAGAAGCCCTGGATCCCTGGTGATGGAGGACAGTTAGAACATTATTCAGCATGCTTTAAATCCTTGACTTTGTATCAGAATTGATCTGCATCCATACAACCTCACAGATCGTGATCATGGTAAACAGACAAGCTGCAGCCATGATAACAATAGCTATGTCAGGTAATAAACTGCGTCGGGCGGGGGTCGGGTTCGGTCACCAAAATGCGGCCTGAGCCGCGCTTTAGTGCACTCACTTGTGTATGCGCACGTGTGTGTGTGTGTGTGTGTGTGCGCATACATCAGGGCGAACTCCACCATGCTCGATACAGAGAGCAGAGAAAAATTGTCGCAACCATGCAGAGACAGAAATGACATGCAGTCGTGTAAAAAAAATAAATAACGAAAGGCTATTTAGTTTGTTTAATAATAGGACAAGGTATAGATCTGTTCTACAGAAAAGGTAACCTTAAAGAACTTTTGTTCTGGTGCTATATACAAAATAAAATCAAATAAAATTAACTTGACTTTCAAGGGAGGTGGGTTGCCCCCCTAATATAATGGTAGTGGAAACACTGATGTCTGCAAGGTGTTACATTAATTTCTTGCTTTACTTCTGTGACATGTTAAAATGTAGCGAGCAGTGGCAATGACTGAAAAAACAGGTCAGTTACCTGGCAAATTGGCTGGTGTGGAGGCTTGAGCAAGTGTGTGTTTTATTGCTGATTAAAGATACTATAATTTCTTTCCAAAGTAAAGGCTAATTTATGATCGGTGTAAAGCACTTTTAAGGAGTGTCTCTCGACAGGTGAAGTGCCTAAGATATAGGGAGATTTGTTGGTGTCTAGCAGTGAATTGCAGATTGCAACCAGTTGAAACAATTTAAATTCAATTTTTCAATTTTTTATTTAATAAGCTTTATTGGCATGACTGTAGATTAACAATATTGCAAAAGCCATTACAAATTTACAAATGAGGTACAATAATAAACGTAAGTATGGAAAGAAAAAATAGATATATAGCAGATAATTTGAACATATAATATACATCAATAAAACTGAAAAGAACAAAATAAAAAGAATAAAGAAAAAAGCTGATAGTGAGTTACAGGGACTGTAAATATAGACAGGTGTGTCAGGTGTTGTGATGGTTGTCCCTCAGGCTGTGACATAATCTGACATATTTAGCTGCTGCTAAGCTGCTGACTCTGTTCTCTCCAAGGATGTGTTGCATTTTAGTTTGATCAGGCAGAGAATCAAAGTCAGTGACTTTATGTTTTATTTTTGAGAGGAACTCGGCTCTGACGTGTTCATATTTGCTGCAGTGCATCAGGAAGTGTGTCTCTGTCTCCACTTGTTTGTGTGGACAGAGCTGACACAACCTGTCCTCTCTGGGCAGCCAGGTCCGCCTGTGTCTGCCCATCTCTATGGCCAAGCTGTGGTCACTGAGTCTGTACATGGTCAAAGTCTTTCTCAGCACGTCTCTCTCTCTCTCTCTCTCTCTCTCCAGATTTTGATTGTGAGGATGAAACATTTGGTGTTGGTAATAGAGGTGATACGGCTACAAGTCCCTGTGAAGAAGAAAACAAGGAGGGGGAAGTCATAGCAGAATGTTTGCAAAATGGTTTGTGGGGGAATAGGCAAGAAAACTGCATCCTACAACCGGTTAAGGAGCTCCTTGATCAGTCTCAGGTGACCTACTCCCCAGCTGTTTCTAAAACCAAACTGTCATCAACATGGGCAGATTTAGTGATGTGGGACCCTTGAGCAAACTCACGCATGGGGCCTCTGTAAATGTAGTAGTATCATCCCCAAAGTGTACTTAGATTTAGTTAAAATCTCTCAAAGGTGGAGCTTAAACTGAACTATCTTGTAGTACATGAAAAAGTTCAAATGAATTTATAAATGGATTTAACTACTTCATCATACTGCAAGGTAGTTCAGTATAATAATGACTTTGTTGGTGATATATTTGGTGTGTGTATTACCTGAAGTAACCTATATGGTGTCAGAAAAATATAGCAGAATAAGTATTTCCTGTGAAACAGGAGGGACTGAATCACTCTTCGTAGGAAGGGAACAACAGTAGACAGTTACATGAACTGGGGGGCACACTGACAATGATGAAATAAATACTTTTAGGGCATTTTTTTTAAAGATGTTGCAGTGTAAATATAAGTTATAATCGTAAATAAAACAAATGTAAATGTATATCTAAGCATCATCATGGATCTCTAGCCTTTTAGTTTAATGGTGAAGTCCTGGGCAATCATAAGGTACTTGCAGCTTGTCAGCACCTGTAACCTGTAACACTGTGTTACACTGCGTTACACTGCACAATAACTGCTACTCCCAGTTGCCAATGAAATACAAACACAAAACACATTGTAACTTTAATTTGTTGTTTGAGATACTGTGTGATGCTAACACTTGTTTTTGCTTGTTTGTTTTAAATCTCACAGTTCCTGACTGAGAATTCATTACCAGTATTCTTGGACCAGCTCAGCAATGTCACTACCAATTTCAAGGAGGAAGTGGTTGAATCTCCAGCAGACATCGATGCCATTGTTGATATACTCAACAATGTAGCCAACGCGTCACTTGCTAAGGACTTGAAAATAAATGAAATTTTAATGACGGTATGTGAAGTAAGCCCTGTTTCCACCAAACAGTTCAGTTCAGTTCAGTTTGGTTTGCATTTTTTTCACTTTCCACTGTAAAAAAAGTTGCAGCAGCTGTAGACTGAGAAATAATAACATAATTCACTAAGCCGTCTACTGGCAACTTTTAAGGTGTAACGTTTACTCGTAATGTTAATCATGAGTTGACGACATGAATCCATCAACACATTTTAAATTTCAATATGACAACTTTGACCACTCCATTAGTTTTTACTGTCTCTCTTGGAGGACATACACTTTTGGTAATGAGTGGATCTTAAAAATATGTATCAATTTTGACCATATTATGTGAACTGCATATATTTGTAACCTCACTTGGGGAAAAAAAGCGTTGCGGGGCATCATTCCTGTGGGCTGTAGGAACACTAAACCCCCTGTGCTTGCCTGAGAGGGACTAAATGCACAAACCTGCTATTTTTAAATATTCCATCATCAGTGTTGGGCAGTAATGCAATTCTAGTAACACATTCCAGTAATAATATTACTTTTTCCAGTAGTGTATCTAATTGCTAATGAAAATTTCAGCAATGATATTACAGTAACCCCAAAGCCAAAACAATTCGTTACAACTTTACTTTTGTTATACCCCACCACTTTAACTGAAATACTACATCACATCAGTGGACTAATTTTTGTGATTGCCATGACGCACAGGCATGTCACAAAGCATTAAGCTAGTTCGGAAGATGGAAATGCTTACCTTAGAGGTTCGAAATATTTACATTACTTTAATTTTGTTGGAAGGAAAGATGACAAGAACACTGATTCTGCAGGTAGTCGTACAGAAACTCTTTCCACTATGAACAATACATGCTCAAACCTCTGGTCTTAAACACCTACTATGACTAATAGAGAAAAAACGTAAAGCTCCAGGAAATACACTTCACCAAAGGTGAGCCCTTCTTATCCACAGATGTTGGATTTAGCCCTACGCTGGCTAAACAACCAAAACTGGATTTTAATCATGAGCAGCTGCAGCTAGAAAGAAGTAATGTAAGTGGTGGTTGGATATGTGGTGGATGAAAAGGTTGCTCCATGAGTGACTCTCCATCTCTCAGGCAGAGCTTCGGGAAAATACCAGTCAAAGACCCCCAGGTAAAAATGAATTAAAATAAAATAACATAAACCGGCACTCAGACATTCACACTGAGGCACCCTTCTGTATCTTGGGGACACACGCAACTACAGTACTAGTTTTATGGGGTGTGACGGAAACGAGTAGCGAGTAGTGTAATGAATTACTTTGGGCAAGGAGTAATGAGTAAGGTAATATTATTACTTTCGAAAAGAGCAATAAGAAATATATACGATTTTTAGAGTAAAAGCTCAATATTGCCCATCGAGAGAGACTCTCACTGCAGCCTGTTCTTTTTTTTCTGAAATTGTCAACGTGTAACCTTGTTCCGTAGACAGTGAAGGAGGTGAAGACTTCCCTGTGTGTCAGAGGTTTAGAGGAAATACAGTGAGTGCTGGACAGAGCAGTGAGTGGCAACAACCCCACCCACATTAAGTGTTGGCGGTGGAAACACTCAACAGACCTAGGGTCTAGGTACTGTGTTTGAAGGGTTACTTTTAGTTCCAAAGATACCATACCGAAAGTGTTTGGTGGAAACAGGGCTACAGTCTTCTGATATTTACACATGTCTTGAACAATATACTCTATCACATGATCTAATATCTTCTTTCTTTTCAATACAGGATGTCCTTTTAACTGTAGGTATTCTCACCTCAAATGAATCAAGGCAGTCATGGAACTTTCTAAATGCCAATGACACCAGAAATATGTCAGAAAAAAAAACCAGCCCCACAGCCAGAAGCGTCAGCTCAACATTATTGCAGTCTCTTGAGGACATAACAAAGGCCCTTACGATTGACTCCTTCAACATTGACACACCTTTTATTCTCTTGAACAAAACCACATTCACAGACACTTTTAATGCTGATATTGAATTCTTGGATTCAGCCGTGGAGACAGACATACCAGAGTCTGATGGAGAAAATAAGTCCATCACTGTGATAACATTTGCATCAATGGAAAATGTACTCCCTGCAAGAGATGAAAACAATTCAACCTCTAAATTCATCAATGGGAGAGTTGTGCTTGTTTACTCTAATGGAACTGTCAATAATGTTTCATTCACTTTTGATATTTTAAACGATACTTTGAAGAAACCTCAGTGTGTTTTTTGGAACTTCAGCCTCTTTGATGGACTCGGGGGATGGGACGATGAGGGCTGCGAGCTGGTAGATGAAAACAATACTGTCACCTGCAACTGCAACCACCTGACATCGTTCTCTATGCTCATGTCACCCTTCAGTCCAGATGACACTGCGTTGGATGTTATTACCTACATTGGAGTTGGAATATCCATGGCTTCCTTGGTCATTTGCCTCATAATAGAAGCTGTCATATGGAGGAAAATACGAAAGAACAACACATCTTACTTGCGTCATGTCTCCATTGTTAACATCGCTGTGTCTCTCCTGATTGCAAACATTTGGTTTATTATTGGGGCGGCCATTTCAGAAGCAGACAAGAGAGACAGATCAGCATGCAGTGCGGCCACATTTTTTATCCATTTGTTCTACCTAGCGCTGTTCTTCTGGATGTTTGCCTCAGCTCTGCTGTTGCTCTACCGCACAGTCAGTGTCTTCGAAGGGTTGTCCAAAAATTCTATGTTGGCAATTGGTTTCTCTCTCGGCTACGGGGTGCCCCTCATCATTGCAATTATAACTATAGCTGTTACTGCACCCAAAAAAGAGTACATCCGTGAAACTCCAACCCAGTTGAGTTGCTGGCTTAACTGGCACAAGTCCAAAGCTCTACTGGCCTTTGTGATCCCTGCGCTGTTAATAGTGGCGATAAACCTTATAATACTGTGTGTGGTGATTTACAAAATGTTGAGGAGAAGGGCTGTGGGAGATGCTGCACAAGCAGCTGAGAGGAACGTTCTGGTGGTCATTATCAGGAGTTTGGCTGTCCTAACACCATTTTTTGGATTAACTTGGGGTCTGGGAATCGGAACAATGACCAACCCACACAACATAGGAATCCATGGTTCATTTGCATTCTTCAATTCACTGCAGGTAAAAGGATATTTAGTAATAATAATGCATACTAATGTTCCACTATATCCCCGAATATGACAATATTCTGAATTTGATGCAGGTCATGTAAACAGCATATTCAGAATGTGCATCTCTTGGGCTTTTACTGTAGATTGCTACACACAGCCTTTTGCCTGCATGAGCATTGTCATAGATGTTGTACACAAACCAACTCACCAACAGTTTGCAAGGCTGGTGTAGAGATGCATGCCCAAAAGAATAGTCCACATATCCGATCTGGAGGAGAAACACATCAACTTTTAAACACTGTGAGAGACTTGGATATCAGCAGGTTTTTATATACGCGCCAATATTGCAACATCAGTCTTTTAACGAAAGTGGTTAAAAGAAAGAAGGAAGCTGAGCTCATACAGACCAGCAAGTTCACCACTGGAAAGAAACTGAAAAAGTCCAGTTGTAATGCAGAGAAGCTAAATGACAAGTGGCTCTAGCCAGTCTACTTTTTCATATTTTGGCGTGATAAACAACATATTAAGGCGCGTTAATTTGAGTATGCACAGCTGTAAGTAAATGGGAGTATTAGTGGAATATTATTTTTCATTAGCCATGTGATCAGCTTAGTAGGAATATTGTCTTTTTTTAAAAATAACTAAGTTGACAATTTTGGAAATGTACTCAATGAAGCTCTCCTAACTGATGCTACTCTGTGTGTCTTTCTCTGAAGGGATTCTTCATTTTGGTGTTTGGAACACTGTTGGACAAAAAGGTATGTATATCTCTATATTCAAAAGTTTAATTAACTGCTGACTTAATAAAAGGATATTTATACTGTCATTTTTCTGGTATTGCCTTGCTAATGTTTATTATATGAATTTGCTGCTGAAGATCAGACAAAGTAATGAATCTGATGGGCTCACCTCTAACTGGCTAAACACTTGTAAGGGTGAACCCCAGGACTCTGTCTTGGGTCCATTGTTATTTTCAATCTATATTAATAGTCTAAGTCAAAACGTGAATGCTGCCAGCTTTCATTTTTATGTGGATGGTTATTTATTGTGGTGGGTCTTCAATCGTGGAGGCTGTGGCCAAACTGCAGGCTGGCTTTAAATGGTGATAAAACTGTAATGTGTTTCTCGAAAGCTAGAAAGGAGCCTGTAAACACTCCTGAAGATGGGGAGAGGAGTTAGAAGTTGTCTGTTTTTACTAATATGTTGGTATTTGGCTTGATAACGCCCTTTCTTTTAAACCTCAGGTTGATAATCCTCCTAAAAAGCTGAGGCTGAAGTTAAGGTTTTATTTCAGAAACAAGTTATTTTCTCCATTTTACCAGGTCTGGATTATGGTGATCTGTTGTACAGAGATGCATCTGCATGTTAGATACTGCATATCATAGTGCTGTGAGATTTTTTAGAACCAGGGCTGGTCACTGATTTGTTTATTTGTAAAGTCATACTGGGGAAACCTTGATTGAGCAGAGATCTGACTGTAGCTGTTGTCTGATATCTCAAGACCTAGTCTTGTCTATTCCAATTGCACAGATTGAGCTGGAAAGAAAAAACTTTCATGTGCTCTGCTGTGCATAGTATTTTAATTTTCTGCAAGTTACTGCATATCTCATCTGTAATTTGTTATGGTTATGGTTCTTAATAAGTTTTTCTTGAAAAAGAGACCATTGATCTCAACGGGAGTTACCTGGTTAAACTTATCTGGTTGAATATAAGAAAAAAGAAAATCTCCAGACAGTAATTAGCAGAACACAATTAAGGACATTATAACAGCAACTATTATGACTTTACTGAGATCTAGAGATAATATCTTAATTTTAAGTCTTGAGTAAAAGCTCCCACAGACTAAGCTGACATTCAGACTGAAAATTGCACTGCATTAAAAAAAAATGTCACAGAGGTTCTTGGGGAAAAGTGAAATAAGATTCAGAAAGCCCTGTTTGAATGATCCATCCATGAGTCTGAGGGCTAATCAGCAGGCCCACGTGGAATCTGTGCCCGCAGAATTCTGACAACATTTCTGCAGATTTTTTCCAACATTTCAAATGAACCAAGGTGCTGTTTTGTGTGTCACATTACAAACCTCAAAACATTCCACTAAATTCTGCTGATTTTCATTTCGTATCACAAATAAAGATATCACAAAAATATCAAATCTGCAGATTCCATTTGGGTTTGCTTATCAGATGCAAAACCCTGCAAAGCAAGTTTAGAGAACTACTGTATGTGAACTCCTGACCCTTTCAAAAAAGGGTTCTTGAAAGCTGATTGAGTTTTGTGTGCTAATTTTAATTAACTTTTCAGGTACGGTCAGAAATAGCAGCAATATCACAAAGTTCTGGGACAAGGGTAAGAACAGGTTTTTTAATCATGTCATTGTTTTTGTTAGCAGAATCAAATATTGTGCTTATTTATGTTTTTGCTTTTATTCTTGTTT
>JAPZEB010000010.1:4203272-4225201 GCA_029783705.1 Chaetodon striatus
CAAATTAACTCTTACAGAGTCAATTTAACTCTCTGAAATTTGCTGTGTAAAACATTTTTGTATCAAATAAGGGACTGAGAACAGACATACAAACCAATCATCACATATCAAAGTGAAAAGCCTAATTTTCACATTGAAGGAGGTAACACATTTCATCAGATGCAATGAGGTTTAAAAAAAAATTACATATTTAATCATATAACATTTTTGTGTCAATTAAGGGACTGAGAATGGCTATACAAACTTTTTTTTTTAATCACATCAGTGTGCAAGGCCTCATTTTCACTGTGAAGGAGGTAACATTTTAGGAAAGGCAATAACATATTTCAAGACTATATCGTTTCACTGAAAAAGATCTGCTCGTTTGTCTCTCTGAATCTCCATATGGCAGGCAGTAACTGGTAGGGTGGCAGGGATGAAATGAACTATATCATCATATAGATACCAGAGTGCACAGGCCAAAAACATTTATTCTTCCCTATGTTGTGCATGCATTTAATCTGGGCATAGGGCTCATCCATTGCCATCACAATCCCTAGGTAGAAGTCACTGTCGAATCTGACCACACACCACCTTCCAATAACCTCTGGGTTGATCCAGTGACCTTCACTGAGTTGAGCTTAAAAGTTTGGTCACAGGGAAAACTAAAGACCTGGGAGTCATGGCATTCACATTCAAGCCTCTTCTTAGTTGCATCTGACATCAGGGCAGATCAGGCTACCTCTTGAGGGAATCGGTGCAATGTTCTGAGGTCTTCTCAATATCCTCCTCCCCCACATAGCACAGTCTGATCACAGATGTTTCTCTTCTGGCCAGTGCTTTGAACAGAGATCTTGCATCTGGTATGTCAAGGCCTTTGCTGAAAAGGTCATCTGCCTGTCTCTGAGGTGCTCCTCCGATTCCATCAGGGGCGCCCTTTCCATGGTTCACCTCAGTGAAATTCTATGTTCTTTGTGTGAAAACTCTTTTGAAAGGGGTAGAAGCTGCCATGATGCCAGTACTGCGTGCAGGGACTGTCACTTAGAAAATGCAGTACCTTCAACGCTGGGTACTCCCGCCTGATGTGGTTAAGCACAGGTCTGAGATGTTCCCAAATTGCAGCTGGGCCATTTTGTTTGGGTGAGGACACTGTGCTGAAAAAGAGAGGGGTGGAATATTCTCCTGTGTGGAGCACACCTGTATTTAGACTGGCTTGCAGGAGCGAGGCACCAAAATGGTGCTGGACCTCAGAATGCTATTTACATCTGTTCACGTGTATAATGCACTTTTGAGTGGACAGGTGTTTCTACAGTGCTGTCCAATGTTAAAAACATATCTCTTAATTTTGTCTGCAGTTGACTGAACAGTTTGATGATGTCTTCCATCTGTTTTTTCATTTTGAATGACACTCTCTGACTACTATGAGTAGGAGACCTGTGGGGTTGTGGGGTTGTAAGGTACAGTGACTGACCATACATGCACTCCTTTTTCCTGGAGTTGCACACAATCTCTTCTACCAATTCTTCAATGTTGCAGTGTATAAGAGGCTTCAGGTGACAGAGCTTGTTTCTGCCAAAACCTCCTGTGAGCATTTCTTGCTGTGTCCATGAGAAATCATTTTTCCTTTTTTAGCTTGCTCTTTGTCTTTTCCTGCTTCCTACCTGTGGTCAGGCAGCTCACATCATCCTGCTCGCAAACAGCCTTACTAAGTTTTTCGTGTGTCAGCTATCCTAGTGTTTCTTTTTTGCGTGAATGTGTTGGGGTCTTTATCAGATTTTTTTCCACTCCTTCTTCACCCCTACTTTATTAGATTGCCCTTCCCTCAGCAAAAAGAAAAAACACATAACTTTTGCTTTTACCCACAAATAATAGTCAAATAAATACTAACAGCTTCCATGTGGAGCTGGATTGCATGACAATTTTTTCTCTAGATTCTTTAGTTACAAGATGTTTTCTTTACAATTTGATAAAGCTTTGCATATGATCTAGAAAAAGAGTTCAGTACCTCTGCAGCGCCCTGCCAGGGTGTGATCTGTATCTGCCGGACTGCTCAGCGTCTGGACCCAGTCTGCGTTGTCCTCCTCATTCTGGATCATTCCACAGATGTTGATCAGCTCAAAGGAGCACTGGTCCAACAGAGTGTGTGTGTTGGCTGGAACAGGACAGTTATTAACAGTTATCCACCTACAATACAAAGCTTAAAGCACCACGGTGAGGGCAGAGGATCACATGCTTGAATTTAATTGGGGATATGGAGGACCTACAAAGTATTAGTGGGATTTTTACATAAAAATCTCACTAGTGGGTCTCTAAAGTTGCATTATTGAGTTGAGTTGCCACTGTGGAGCAGCAGAAAAAGAACATAATAAACAAAAAGTTTTGGAAGGTTAAGGGGGACCACAGATTTTGGTGATAATTCTATTGGTGCAGATTAAAGGGGAGAACATAAATGTATTTTAGGCCTAGTGTGATAATAAATCCATAATTTACATTGAACACAAATTTAAACATTTTTGTTTTTGATCCCATTTTTTACAAGTTTCAGTAAGAGAACTAAGACTTTTTTCATGCACACAAAAGACTAATTTCTCTCAAATCTGTTAAAAATCTGTTATTGAGCACTTCTTCTTCTCCAAGATAATCCTTCCACCTGACAGATGTAACATATCAAGATGCTGATTAAACAGCATCATTACTACACAGGTGGTGGTAAGATGGTAATACACACTTGCAACCAAAATTTGAGAAAACTAAGTCTTGTTTGTATAAACAAGTTTTAGATCTTTTACTTAAACCTGTAAAAAATTGGAGCAAAAACAAGTGTTACATTTAAATTCTTGTTCAGTGTAGTTGCACAGCTAGATGTTATGGATTCCTAACCTCTTTTCCAGCCAGGATATAGGATGAACCACTTGCCTTTCTCTAACCCTTAGGCAGGTGTGAAAGGACTCACCACAGTCGTACATGCGATTGAGCCTGGTGATGTCTACAGCACTAAAGTCCAGCCGTTGGCCAATGACGTCATTAAAGTGCAGTATGGTGGTGGTGATTGTGGGGATGCTATCGTTCTTGTTGAAGGACAGCGGCCTGTAGTGCATGATGGACTCATAATCATATGGCGTGTTCAGATCAGTGATGAAGTCATCCTCATACTTGTTGAAATTATGCTCCATCCCTGTGAGGAGAAAGTAACATTGTAATGTTACACTATATCAACTCCCTCTAACAGTGCTACCACATAACATACACCAATATGCTACAACATTAAAACCACAGACAGGTGAAGTGAATAATATTGACCATCTCGTTACAATGAAATGTTCTGCTGGGAAACCTTTGGTCCTGGCATTCATGTGGATGCTGCTTGATATGGACCACCAATCCAAACACCATTGCAAACCAAGAACACCCCCTCATGGCAACAGCACTCACTGATGGCAGTGGGAGGTCCCACGATTGGTTTCAGCACATTCCACGGATACTCAGCCAGATTGGTATTTGGTTAATTTGCAGACTAGGTTGACACCATGAGCTCTTTGTCAAGTTCTTCAGGCCATTTCTGAGCAGTTTTTGTTGTGTGGCATGGTCCACTATCCTGCTGGGCCATGCCATTGCCGCAAGGGGGGTTACTTGACCACACGAATGCCAGGACATTGTATTGTAATGAGCTGATCAATGTCACTCACTTCACCTGTCGGTGGTTTTAATGTTGTGGCTGATCAGTGTATGTACAGTATACAAAGAAGGTATGAAAAATCTTTCGAAAGCATGATAATTTGTTTAACTTCATCTCTTTCTTTTTTACAGATAGTGTTATTTTACTTTTTAAACTGAAATAAGCAATGAATGACCGATTAAAAGACAGAGCTTGCAACCTACTTTGATTTCATTACAATACAACCAAGACTGTGTATCATGACAACATTGTGGTCATGGCAATATTTTTGTGTATTTGAGTCCACACTATAATTTCTCACATAGTTTTTTTTAAGGCATAACATTTATGAAAACAGCAGAAAGTTGGGCCATTTTGGTTTATGATCAAATACCTGCAAGACTAATGACATTCCCATCAGCCTGAACTTTGTGTTTAGTGCTAATTTGCAAATGTTAGCATGCCAAAACACTAAGCTAAGATGAGGAGCTTGGTAAACATCATAGCTGTTAAACATTAGCATGTCAACAGTGTTATTTTAGGCATGTTCAAATGCTGAAGTTAGCATTTAGCTTAAAGCACCATTCTTTACTCCTGTCAGCTCATTGGTCACGTGATCGTAGCCTTCCAAAATCCATGGGTTATACATGAGTTATTGGCTCATGATTACATGGGATATTTATGAATTTCGGTCCGTTACTTTTCATAGGAAAATGTACAAACAGTTAATGAGAACAGCCTGCCCCGAAATGTGGAACAGTGTGAGATATATACTTATTTGTACTGTGAAACTCTTTTATTCAGTGTTTTTACCCGTTTAAATCACAGATGCATTTGTTTTGGAGAGGAAGAGACCTGTGTGGATAAGTCAGCTCCCGGTGAAAACATCCCGAACAATGAACACTGAGGGAATTCTAACTGAGTTTTCTGAAGTTTCAGCTGGTTGCAATGTGCAATCCTCACCACTAGACATCACTAAATCACCCTAAATCCTGAAAGCGCAGTAAAAAAATAAATTGGAACATCTACATTTTCATGACAACCAAGTTGCTCCCACTCTACGTGACTGAGACTTTATGGTAAATAATCTTTGTCAACAATAGTTTCAGTTTAGTGAATATGAAATGTGTTCAATGAATATCTTAATTGTGAAATGTTATCATTTTAGTTACTCCTAAAATGTTACAGAGTCTGGCCAGTGACTTGTCAAAGTGTTCCTAGGTGGGTGGCATGCCACGGCCCTGAATCAAAAAAAAATAAATAAATAAAAAATATGACCCACCTTCTTCAATCTGGTCCCACCAGATTTTGACATAGTCGTCTCTATCTGAGCGAGACTGTTCGTGGTAAAACCCCAGAGCATGGAGGAGCTCATGCTGTACAATGGACTTCGTGTCACACCTGGCCCCAATGGACACATTCTGGCCTTTTTTATCATCTCCAACATATGACCAGCATCTGAAGTCATGAAATGGAAAATTTATATGATAACGTGATCTAAGCTGCCATTAATGAGCTCTAAATAGCATTCCACTGCATCAGCATTCTCTAATCTTTGATTCTTTATGCCTTTGGTGGCTTGACAGCATGGCCCATAAAGTTGTGCAACGGCCAAGATCATTCCTGAGTCAGTGCAGAACGTTGCAACTCACCCAGACTGCTTGGTGAATGAGATGTAGCTGCTCTCTCCCTCATAGGGCTTAAAGTCCACACAGGATCTCAAACGGTACTCCTCAAAAGCCTGCAGGATCACACCTTTAGCATTCAGTTCTAGAATAAAAGAAAGACATTTTCAAATCAGTACAAATATATTTACCTACTCATCCGATATGTGTTGGTGAAAATGTATCTCATTGTGCACAGTGTACCTAAAGAATCCGTTAAGATATAGGGTATGGGAAACTTCCATCTTCTTGTTTGGTCAAGGATTGCATTCCTACTGGGCTGCAAGACACAACAAAAGCATTGAGAGTATTCAGTGGTCCAGTGTGTGAGATTTAGGGGGATTTAGTTGCAACTAGTGGTGAATTGCAGATTGCAACCAGCTGAAATTTCTTCAGTGTTTATAGTTAAGGAGGTTTTTACCAGGAGCCAAATTATCCACAAAGCTTTTGTATCTTGAAGCAGGCTGTTCTCAAACTGTTAGTACATTTTCCTAAAAACTAATGCACCCAAGTTCATACATATCCCATGTAATCATAAGCCCAACAATTCATGAATAACCTATGCATTTTGAAAGGCTACGATCATGTGACCAATTAGCTGACGGGATTTCCCCCAGAAGACTTTCCCATAGAGACACATGTTTGTAACTGTGAAAAATTATTTAAATACATGTCCTCACCATGTTTCTTTTACTTCAAACTGACCACAGTAACTTTACTCGCCTAAACCTAACGTCTGTAACTTTACCTTAATTATATACCTTTACATTAAGGAGGTTTTTACTGAATTCTCCTCCTCTCCAAAACAAACTGACCCAATGATTTAAACCGGTAAAACACTGACTAATACAGTTTTAGATTACAAACCGTTTTTTTCGATGATGCTTGTTGCAGATGGGCTTCTCACTATGGTGGCTTACACAAAAATGTGAATGTTCCTATTTAGAGCCAATGTTTTGTTTTTCTGTTTTGGCAGCGCAACATGGCAGACCCCGACCCTATGTAGATATAAACGGCTCATTCTAAGGTAACAGAAACACAACAATTCTTACTTTCAGTTAGTTATACACTAAAGAAAACACTTGATATATTATATTCCATCTCTGCCAATATATCCCCCTAAATTCTACACACTGGACCTTTAAGTTATTGTCAAACATGATCCCCACCCAGACTCTCTGCGTACTTACATCACCAGCGATGTCTCCCTCAAACAGGTGTTTTAACCCTAAAAATGTGAGAAATACAAGTTTGTTACATCCAAACATCAGTCCATAAAGCATATGAAGCATGTACTGACAGGAGACAGGGCTTAAAAAGAATACCTCTGTTGATCTCAAGTATGTCATCTCTAAGCTCACCAGCATCTGCATCGTCACCTGGAAGATATATTTATTTCTTACAGCTAGAAAGTAGAATACAAGCTTGTTTTATGTACACATGATCAATAAAGTTAATGGGAACCAACCGGTAAGCGTCGGAACAGCTTGCACCTAGCACACAAAAAGAGATATGTCTAAATTTAAACCCGTCTACAGAGGCTTTTTTTTTTTTCAGTTATGTAACATGATTCAGTTTCAAATACTTCAAAAATTCCCTACCTTCAAAACCACCAAGACTCCAATCAGTGCACCAATTTTCCTCAAACTGTCTCCAGAGGCCATGTTGTTATCCAGACACAAACTGATGCCAGTGTAAACATGCCCATAAAGACAACAGCCGAGGGGAACTTTGATCTGGATTATAGTGTTTAATGAGTAACATGCACTTCACGTGTGTCTGCTGTTTTTGGCGTGCACAGGTAATGACAGCAATAAGCTTTTGACCTTGTAAAGGCAGCAGAATAAAAAAAAAATTGATATCAAATCTGATTTTAAGTCTCATTAAACAGGCAGTTATGTTGTAGATGGGTTTGACCTCTGGCCTGTCAGTGGCTGGGGATAGTTGTCTTTTACCAAGTCATTTAGAGTCATTCAGAAGAAAGCAATCTCGCAATGCAGACACCACAGCCTGTGTGTGAAGAGACTGCTCGAATTCGCTATTCAGTCCTCCTGCAGTGATTTATTAATGAGGAGGCCTTCAAAGCATGCATTTAAGGTTTTGGAGAGAGAGTAAAAAACAAAGTGCTGACACTTTAATCTGTTGAGTCATAACACTAACACTTGATAAGGTGCTATATTTCATTTTCCCTATCTTACAATCATTGCACTGCTCTGTATCAAATGTCAAGGCAGCTGTTTTGGTTGATATTAAAGAAGCACTTAAGTGTTTAATTTTTAATTCTTTATTGCTCCTCTAAAAGTTCAGGGACTTACAAGAGAGATAAAATGCAAACTTTCATCAGAGGTGGAGGGAGTGCTAGAATATTGTATCAAATAAAAAACTGCTGTTACTTGAAAGAAATTTAAAAAGGGAAGGGAGAGGGGACTAGTGGAACAGCGTCAGCAGCTTGACCCCTTAAGTCCAAGCTAAAAGTAAATTCCATTTGTGTGGTCAGCATTTTTCGGCCTGTACATACAACTGATTATTAGCCAGTTTAGCCCAATTAACCAGAAACAGACAGACATACTGCCTAGCCAGCGGCAAGGACACAAAACAGAGCTATACAAGTATGGGCTATTATAAACAAGTCAAATAACTATATACTGATGGTGAACTGCACCTGCAAGGCCGATTTTGTGTTGCAGCCATGCGGCCGCACTGTTTTTTAAGGTTGACCTGTATGTCAGGATGGGGAGGACAGACACAGCAAGTACATCACGGATCTTCATGTGAAAAGACATGTCCATGAGAGAGGTCAAGCCAGCACCCCTGAGTCAGATCAATGTCAGCAAGAGGAAAGACAGTCAGCTCGAAGACATCCCTGAGAAAAGGCACAAGCTTAATGTAAAAGGTGTGAACATCAACTGATTTCAGTGTTATCAAGGTAATTTTCAGTCATATTTACCATGAATGAAAATGTGTAGCTCATAGTTTTAGTCTTCCAAACACTGCAACACGTTGTATCTTCCTGGACATAAAGTAATTGTTGAGGAGAGGACTTAAATGTGCAAATTTTAAAAACAAAATACGTAATCATAGAGAATGTCAAATACACTTAATATGAGTTTAGTATATTTCCACCCCAAATGTGCTCATTTGACAAACTGGTTAGAAATATCTGAAACACTGATTTTCATGTACATTTTTAAATGTTTCATCATTTTGTGTACTCACAAACTGTATGTGAAGTCATTAAATTCATGGTTTAAGAAAAAAGTACTATGAATAATCAAAATTCAGCCTTGTGAACTTTTATCCAAAATTTTCTTCTTACTGTTAAAGTCAAGGGTAATTTGTCATGCCATTGCATACACAGTAGATTTCTATCAACTCCAGTAAAGTAATTTTCAAAGACACTTGGCACTTTGTCAGCTTTTGGAGCAATGTGCAAGTCTAACAATAAGTGTAAATCTAAAAATAGTTCTTTGTATGTATATTCATGTATATTCATGAAACATGAAATAGACTGTAAAATGTCAATGCAGCACCCATGTCATTATTGGTGTTTATACTGAAAGTCAGTCAAAAGTAATTAACTTCATACATGAAGACAATACCATCACAGTTCACCATAAATGAAACCCTGGAAATGTACCATGTGTGTAGCACCCATCTCAGTTCAACCTGTAAGCACTTTGCTCCTCGTTCACATTGTGAAAAGCGCCCTGTTTTTTAGGAATGACACTTTGGCAAAGATTTGTTAGTGCCCTGCACACTGTCAATATATCATGCAAGATGTCTATCTGAACATCTGTGGAATCACAGATGTTACAATTTTGAATTTCTTCCATCAACCAATTACACTTTCCACGAGTATTCTGACATTGTACAGTCTTTGGGATGTATGAACTTCCCAAGCAGAGTGCTGTTTCTTGCCTTTTGCAAAATGTGAGATACGAAGACTGGCTCTGTGTGCTACAAGGTCCTCCCTAATCAGAAACCCTCGATCAACCAAACTTCATCCTTTGGTTTGTAGCAGTTCAAAAAAATCTGGATTTTAATGTTTTTTTCTTTTCAGAAATGTGGCCACTCTAACCTGGTGACCAAACACAAATTGCTCCTGCTGGTGTCGCCCCGATTAAGGATTTGATATATAATAATGCTTGTATCTTCACCATGTCTGTGCTCGAGCAGTCAGGTTATTTTAGTCTATCAATTATCAACATTTATTCTTGTGCTTTTTTCTTCTAATCAGACAAGGGTATTTTAATTCATACCTGACATGTTTCCCTTGTCTGATTAGAAGAAAAAAGCACAAGATATCATTCATAGAGACATAATGAACCTTGTTAGAATATCAACATTTATTATATTTCCTTTTAAAACATTTTGGCATTTTCCTAAGAAAAGCCTTCCTGGTTGGCAATTTCATGATTGGTTTTAATTTCTGTGCTATCATAAGGAGCTACTTTCTTTAAAAAAAATTGGAGACCATAGCATCTGTTATGTTAAACCTAATGACAATGTCTTTATTGCTTATGCCTTAGCGCAATTTTATTAATACAACTAAAATGTGATCTTCCTGGCCCAAAATTCCATGCATTACTGCTATACTGTCTTTTACTTGATAGTGATCAGGCTTTGTTTTTGATTGAGCTGAACAAAAACGTTCTGCTACCACATGCCTCCCTCAGCTGCTCATTCTACTCCTTGAGTGTGTTGCATTGTGTCCATAAGTTGTCACACTTTGTCAGAAGGTGGTCATGCTGGAGTTGCTGGACTTTGAGTTCACTGTAGATCACTCAAGGGATCATGGCATATTTGTTCATCTAAGAGAGACACATAATAGTATGCAGAAAAAACATTGCTTTTGGCAAAAAGAATTCCCTGTGCTAATGTGTTAATGAATAATTTACAACATTTTGATACACAGATGTCCATCCAGTACAATATTGATCATTTTAATATACAGAGATGGATGAATGTTACAGCAGTGGACTACACCAACAAACCAAAGTTGGATATAGTTTACCTCATAATACTTAATGAAAAAAGTCATGTTCCCTAAGTATTATGAGTTAAACCTTTTGAGCATTCTCACATTATACAGTATGTCTTTTTTGTCCATCCACACTATATACTTTTTTTGTGCCGTATTTGTCCTTCTCAATACATTTGTCACATTTTATGTCACTTTAGTCTGGTTTGTCACAGTATATACAATATTTCTAATTCCATTTTACTGTTAATTGTTAGTGTTAATTCCCATCTTTACCTTACTATTTGTGACTGAACCTGTTTCTGCTACTATACATGTGAATTTTTCACAGTATATATTACTTCCTTGTCATTATTTTAATTTTTTCTATCAAGTTTTTTTGTTTTTTTTGAGTGGTCACAACCAACATGTCATGTGACAAATGTCATATGATGTCTGACTGTCTAGCACGAAGTATGCCAATAATTTAAAATATAGTAAAGACATGGACAAATAGGTGTAGAAAACTATTATTTATAAACAGTGTTTTTCTGTCACATTGGGCACTTTTTGTTCTCCATACATGCCATCTCCTCAGCCCATTCGGTAATCTTTAATGCACCCCCACCTACTCCACCTGTGTCACCACAACTACCTGTCTATCGCCTGTCCACTTATTTCTTGCTCCTGCCAGTCCACCATGCCCACCTAATCAGGCTAACGCCAATCACCTGTGGATCATTACCACCTGTCACTATAAAGACGCCTACTTCACAGACACTGCTTGCCTTTCCAGTGTTTGTTACCCGACTGCTTCCTCTGTATCGACCCCGGCTGGCCCTGTTGCTCCTGCTTCATTTGCTCCCCAGTAAACCACTTTGCCTTCCATCATCAACCATGAGCTCTGCTCCTGCCCCCCGGTTCCTGCTCGTCTGTTTCCTGCAGTTGTCTGGAAAGACCGCCACCCAGCTTTCCAAAGTGAGTTTACTGGTTCAGTCACCCGTGATCCTCTGAGCTGTCGATTTCTTTGTTGTGTGACAGCACATGTCACCTGTGTTTCATCACTGCTGTCAAGCTCTCCTCTGTCCATGGCCATTTTCTCAAAGGCTGTTTTCTCAATCAGTACTCCTGGTTTTGGAACCTCAGCTGTTCTGACATTGCTCTCTGCCTGCCTCCTCTTGTTACCATTGCACACTATTGAACTGTCTGCTGTGTATGTGCACCCAGCAGACATCGGCACCTAACCTGTGTGCTGCTTCAGCATTCCATGTAGAGAGCTGCAGAAAGATCCTATTCCCCTGGGGACTCTGAAACTGGCCCAGATTTCAAAAGCTCTGTACCCCTTAGTCTTCAGCCTGGACACTGGAGCTGACAAAAGGCCTCCCCCCAAGGATCTCCACTACACAAAGGTTCATAAGGGACTTAAAGGTCTAAAATGTAATCTGGAGCCAGGCCATGAAGAGCCCTAAAAGTATCAATAAGATTTTAAGTCATTCCTAAAATGGACAAGGAGCCATTGCAAAGAGGCTAAAATTGGTGTGAGGTGATCATACTTCTTGGTTCTGGTTAAAAGTCTAGCAGCTGAGTTCTGTACAATCTGTAATCCTTGCAATGTCTTTTGATTAAAACAGAATAACTTGACCATTCATTTTGAGCACTTAAGGAATGTACCATTGATATTCAGAATACCAGACTCTGCAGATGTAGATGGAGCAGCAGAGCGCCAAGTAGAGTGAATGTGTGATTAACTTTGTTAACTCATGTAGGAAAAGAATGCTCTGCTTGTTCAAACAAAGCTCTTCCAATTTAGTGTAGAGTGTCAAATTAGTTTTACAAACCCTCCCACTATCAGCAATGAAAGCTTGGTATTGTAAGCACCATAAAGCATATGTTTACAAATAGCACTTTAGGCTGCCCTACATGTTATTGTAGGCCCAATTTAATATGCAACTGGGTTTTACACAGTATATGTATTGGGTGTTCCTGCTCTATTTCCCTTTCAACCAAGAGGTCCTTGGCCTGAAAAGCAATAAATACCAGTGGTCTAAAGTTTAAAAAAATTTAAGGCCTGTTTTTTTATGAGGCCTTACAACTAATTGTAAAGTGCATTGATCTCATCAACACTTCTCGCCATTTTTTTCTACTATTTTACATCAGTGTAACTAGGTATGTAGGAAGATGATGTCCCACTTCTTATATTATTGTATATTACAGTAATCCTGTCTGCTAATCTATGTTCAATTGTTTTCTAACCATCAGACACAGGCAATATTGGGCACAACACCAGACCTATTTGAATAACTGACTAAGTCAAAGATGTTGTCTGGATTCAGGCTAAGGTCAAGCTCCAAATCAGCTAGATCCTACATTTCACACAGTGCAACCAATAGTTTATTTTTGGCTGACTATTACAGTTATCAGGGTTATATCCCCTGATTTGACAACATGTCCAGAGCCTTAGAAGACACTATGCAACTGTTGTTAAAGGCTGGGTGGCAAATGAACAGATGTCAGTGCGTTAAAAGGATGGTGTTCTCCTTTAAGAGAAATAATCAATTAATGATAAAAGATCTTTTTGAAATCGTGCAGCTTATTATTGTATTATATTTACATATTACATCATTTTAAATGAATAAAAACCAGACTGAAGTACTAGTCTGTCAATTTACAGCTTGGAAAACCACCTCCACTAATTTCATGATCTCCAGTGGTCCCTCATATGGCTGCCATTTTTACATCACAAGACAAAAGAAACATACCACAGACTTTTTCTTTAATAGCAGAATTTAATAACTTTTAAGACAGTGGTTCTGTGAGAAAGAAAGTTGCTGCTCAAAATGATGACACTCTCCAAAAGTGTATCATGCATACACAGTATTTCAACTTTTATATATTTAGATATTAAATATAACTATAAATTTTAAGTTTTTTTAATGATTCTGATAATGTGTCGAAGCATCCTTTCTTCATCTTCACTGGTAGTCCTTCTCATCTCAGCTGCCTATGTTGCATCTGATTATTTTCAATGGAAAAAAAAAAAGTAACTTCATATGATCCTACACACATACAATAATCTGTGAAACAGTAGTGTCTGTTGTCTTACCTCCACTTAATCATGATATAAAATCCTGTGTGACCTCACTCCTTTGGTTTAATGGGAACTTCTGTTTTGATTAGAGATGTTATATCTGTGGGAAAAGATACAATTACTTAGAACCCGTGCACCCTGGTACGCAACACAAACAATACTGACCACAGACCACTAACCCTCAAAGTCGATGAAGATGATGAGGTCATCGTTCTTGAGGTAATTGCGCCTCCTGAGGTCAAAATGCTTGACAAAATTCCTCCAGCCCCATGATGCACTTTTGTAGCAATTACAGGAAGGGTCATATGTCCCCACTTTGGAGGGATTGTCCCAAAAGAGCTTTCCATCTGGGGCTAGAGGACACAAAAAAACACAGATCTGCCATGTGAGTAGTGATCCCACTATTGCGATCATACTGTAGCCATCCAAGAACCTGTGACCTCGTATTGTTGGAAGCTGCTACACTGTATATGTGATTGCTTAGTGTTTCAGAGTCCAGTTGAACTTGATTGCAACTTTCACATTATTTTGTCTGATTCATTTTACAGCCTGTTGAATTTGTGTGTATGATGTCACTGTGATGCTTTTGTCATAATCTGTCTGAGGATAATGGATATGCAACACTTACTCTTCCTCATATCAGTCGTGAGGCTGCGAGCGGTGGACATTCTCAGCTTAATGTTTGGGTCTTGATCCATCACAACCAAGGTGGCCTGTCTGTTAACTACTGGCCACTGCAACACCACATCATTTGCCCCGCTGGCCAAGAAGAAGTACAGCCCAGCGTAGTTCCCACTGTAATCAGCGTAACTCGACAGTGGCCAGATACGGACACCGTAACCATAGCCTTCAGGGCTGTAGAAACGAGGGCTGTCAATGAATGTTTTGTCGTCAGCTGTTTCCATGATCTTGGAGAAGTTCTGGATCCTCCACACGGCGTTGGGGCAGCGTGTCTCCGTCAGGCTGATGTCATCAATGAAAATGCCACCAGCAGATGCAGAAGGATCACCGCGCACAGCTTGGAAAGCATAACGGAATTTTACTCCCACTTCCATTGGGACATGGGCGATCTTCCATGTGTGGTCAGAATCGGCTGGATCACAGGAAAAGGACAAGAGGACAAATCTTACCATGTGGGGCAATGTGGTTTGTACATTAAGTAGAGGGAGCGTGAAGTAGTGAGGTTTTGCTTAACATTAGCTGTTAGTCTTCACGTTACAGTATTTACTGTAAATGACTAGTTTGACATTTTAGGGGGTACTCTTAGACATTTTCTCGCCAAAAGTTTGATGAAATCATACATACATCACACATCCATTAAATGTGAATCTAGAGTAATCTTAGCATAAAGACTGGAAGCATCCCGAAGTTGTGAAATATTGCCACTTTATCAGGGATTTTGGTGTCAGACAGACATGTCAGACAGACGCAAAAAGCTGCCTTTCACTGCTGTATGTTATATCACCAGATAGCATCAATCAGTCAACATGGCTAAACAGAACATTTCCTGGTGTAACGATATGCAGCCTGTTGGCTGGATAGCATCAGTCGTGGCAGAATGATACACTGACAGACAGTGACAATTCATAATGCTGCATCTGTAACAGCGGTATGATACGCCTCTGGACAGTATCAGGTTGAAACGTTGCTGGTAACAACATGATATAAGGAGCTGGAAAGTCCCTGTAGAATGGGCGGTAGAGGTAATGGATGGTGTTCACCTCCTGTATGGAGATAGAGCCAAACCATGATAGGTTTTTGACCTGTTAAGGGTTTTTTTTTAGAGTCTTTTCTTATTCACTGTGAGTGTCCAAGGACAGTGGGATGTCGTCTGCTGGAATGTACTCTGAGGCAAACTGTGATTTGTGATACTGGGGTTTATAAAGAAAATTAAAATAGAATTGAAATTGAGGTTTTTTTTCTAAACCTAACTAGGTCCTTTTGTTGGTGTCCTGTCAGGGAACGATAACAGCAGATGCCAAAGGATACCTAGCACATAATATGTAGACCTGGAGGTCCACAGACAAAGTGGCGACATGTGACGACTTGGGATGAAAATATGTTTTATCAACACGTTGTATCTCGCTTGTTTAATCTGGAACAATTTCTATGCCAGGCCAGTGATTTCCTGGAACTGCATCTCTTCAAAAACTGAATGACTTCAAGATCAGGGAACTAGAGGTGGAAAAATGCTCACTCCTGCACCACATTCTTTTACAGTAATGACACAGAGGCAAACTTAAGTTCACTTTTCTGAACCTGTCACCAGTGACTGTGTGTGAATGACGTTAGTAACTGTCTATCTTGTATGTATTATGAAAAATAAATAACTTGATTTGAATATCAGCTGAGATCTGCTGAACAGATAAACCAATGTGCAAATGAATATTTGCCTTGATGCAAAGCTGTGTATTTCCAGGTAGCTGCTTTGAAATGTGTCCACCATAAATAATTACCATAAAAGGTTTGTATTTTCTTCATTCTACGAACGGTGCCTGTTCCATCATCCATCTTGACCCAGATCACCAGCCTGTCCTTAGAGTTTCCTGTCATCTTGTAGAAGAACTGCAGACACTGAAGCTTCCTCTTGGGATAGAGGGTCCGGGATTCCAGGAGTGCAGACTCCTGAGGCTTCCCAGTCATGGTGTTAAAGTGCATGAAGTAGCCTGCATCTAAAAAGTAAAGACAAGATAAGCCCTCACAGCATACAACTTCATTTTTGCTCATTTCTGTCGCGCTGTCTGAACTGAAAATAATCAGTAACTGGGAGACATTATCAAACTCTGACCTCTGCATTTTCCCAGAAGTGTGTGATCCTCTGCACCCACACTGCTCTTGGTATGGACCCAGTCAGCATCATCAGTGGAGGCCTGGATCATCCCACAGATGCTGGCATACTCAAAGGCACACTGGTCTAGCAGGGTAAGAGGACCAGCTGGGGAGGGATAGGGGTGACCATTCAGAGTCATTTGAAAGTTTTCGTCCATTTTGTGCTGAGCAGGATTTAGTACACACTGAATCTTACTTCCTAAAGACTCTCATTACTCTCTTGTCATTTCTGTCCAATAATATTGCATTCTGTCCATTGTCAACTTTTAAGACAAAACAGAGCAACATAGGTAATTATACAACATATACGTACAGCAATTATACATCCGGTTGAGCCTTAGGGTATCCATCTCGCTGAAGTCGAGGTACTGACCAATGATGTTGTAGAACTCTGGGATCTTGGTGGTGATAGTGGGGATGGAGTCATTCTTATTGAAGGAGAAGGGCCTGTAATGCATTACGGACTCGTAGTCGTACGCCGTGTTTTGATCGGTGATGTAGTCATCGTTGTATTTGTTGAAGTTGTGTTCAAGTCCTGAAGGGAAATTTCACGTTGATGTAGTCACTCTTACCACAAGGAATGCCATCAGAGTTAAAGACATGCCGTATGTTACAACCCGTTCTCATTTCAAAGTCATCAGATACCGCTGCTTGGTCAGTGATTTCAGCGTCACACTCCAATGAAAAAGGCAACCTTTCACAGTGGTACGATACACCAGTGGGCAACATCAGTTTATAACACCACTAGACAGCATTGGTTTGAAACACTACCATTAGTGTAATTTGAGGAGCTGGAAAGTCCCTACAGGGCGGGTGGAAGGGCAGGTGTATGGGTCAAAAAATCCCCATACTTTCACCCAGGAGCCTTCTCATATCAATATTGAGCTAAAACATGATGTTTTTAACTACATCTAACCATGCACTTTTGCTGCACAAGGAAATAACGTAAACAAAGGGTGTTTTACCATGGTTGTAAGTTTATGCTGAAAAAGACTGTATGCATCTAACAAGCAGACACTATCCATTTCTATTGAAAATGGAAGTATATTTGAAAAAAAACACAGTGCATTTAACAGGTGTAAATTGACACAGCATCCCAGAATGTCAACAACAGACTCACCCAGGATACCTACCCATCATTATGTAAACATGAGAGTCCACTCACCAAAAACTGTCGATATTTGACAAGTTGGGAGTGAGAATGTGTTGCATGCCATCCTTTCTGGGTTTAAAGTATTTAACCATACAACATTAAATTTCATAGCATTAGTCTAAATAATAAAAATATTGTTTTTGCATAACATGAGTGACAAAAGAAAGGAAATGATGGACCATGAAGTTTCTAGACAAACCTGGTACAACCTGATCCAGCCAGATGTCAACATAGTCATCCCTGTCTGTGCGGGACTGTTCATGATAGAAACCCAGAGCGTGGAGCAACTCATGTTCAATCACTGCCTTGTGGTCACAGCCTGTGCCCAAAGACAGAATCTGGCCAGTCTGCTGGTCACCAACGCTGGAGAAACACCTATGGAAGTAGAGACAGTCAAGTAAACTTGAAGAGAGTCATAAGGTAATTCAAATGTTTTACTCTATAAACTGATATCTATTGTTTACCAGCCATTAGCACAAGATTTTGAAAATGCAGCCATACCCTCCTCTCTTTTCAAACTTGATGAATGTCTTCTCTCCCTCGTAAGGCTTAAAGTCAACGCAAGACTTCAGCCGATACATTTCAAAAGCCTGGTGGACACAGCCCTTGGCATTCAAATCTACGGAGCAAAAGGAACAGTCACAAAAGATTTTTTTTTTCATGCAGATGGTTAGAAGAGTCTTTGAGAACTCTGGACATACCCCTAGGACAGCCTTCAAGCTGTGGTGGGCAATTTAATTGTGGCATCACCCGACAAAAATCTCAAAATGAACTTTGAGCATAGTGTAAATTAAGTGGTCTAAAAGACGATCTCTGCACCTCCCCTTGGCTGTGTTTTCAGGCTTTAGAAAATCTAGGTTGTGATGGGAGACTTGGGAGACTGGCCAATCACACGTCATTTCAGAGAGAGGGCATTCCTATTGGCTGTTCTAAAAATGCAGATGAATGTGCACATCCTTACAGATGGTGTAAGCCTCATTCAGAGGTGGAGAATATTGTAGAGAAAGATGCTATTCCAGCACTGGCATCAACTGCCTAATCTGACAAGCAACCCAGAGAAAGAAGACGGACTTATCAATTAGAGTCTAAAGGAGAGTCTGACAATTAACAAAATAAAACATATATCATTACTGGCAAAGCATTTCAGAGATCAAGAGAAAATGTTTCTAATAGTTTAGCCTTCTGCTGACTAGAGCTTAAGGCTCATGGCTGCAGCTTTAAGTTAATGTTTATGTTGCTAATGTGTCCTTCGCCTAACTCCCCATCACTACAGACCAGCTTATCAGGGGGAGAGCTGGCAGCAGCTCCAGAGACAGACCCAAGTCAGCAGTCACAGTGGCCCAAATCTAGCTACCAGATCAGAAAACTTTCTGTTGCTGCCTTTACACAGGTTAGACCAGATACTGCTGCTAACCACCTACCACTGTGACACCCAGTGCTAAGAAATGTGCGCTGACCTAATTTGAGACGCCAAATCTGACCAAATGTCCATGTTGCTGCCCATTCTCTTACAAAAAAGCAGTCTATAGTGGCAGGGATCGAGGCTCAGGGACCGTGGGGTGGCTAGCAGCTAATTCTATTTGTGATCTGATAAACAGAGAGAGAGCAGGGCAAGAAGAGGCTGAGTGAACACGCTGGAAATAAGATGAAATAAACACTGGGTTCCTGTATGAAGCGCATGCACATGCCCATGCCCATGCCCATGCTCATCGTCATCTGGTGGGAGGGGCTTAGAGACAGAGCGAGGAGAGCTGCAGGAGGGGTTGTTGTTTTGTTTTGTTTTGTTTTTGTTGTTTTTTCCCTAGATTTCTCCCTACCCCAGCTAAACAAACGCCTGAGTTTTTCAAAGATTGCCAGGTATTTTTATTATTTAGAAAAACGCAGGTGCTTACCTCTCTGACTCAACTGAAATCATAATGGGCCAACTCCCAGTCATATGACTATTAGTGTTTACAGACAATATAGTTTTCAAAGCCTACTGAATATCAAAAGAAACTCACCCAAATCATCACCCAGAATGTAAGGAATTGGAAATTTCCATCTGTATCTTTTGTCAGTCAGGGCATTCTTTCCTTGCTGTTGCATAAAAGAGAGAATGGTCATGAGCAAATTATGACCATATATCTAATCAAGGCTAATAAAAACACAATAAAACCAAATAGATATAGCACTGTAGTTACTCAACCAACAGTGTTAACAGGCAGATATTAAATTGCACACACTTCCCTATTAAAACAGTCAATGAATGATTAGCAATGAATAAGCAAAAGCATTTATCTCCAAAATAAGACAATATTCTCATCAAAATACAACTTACTGGAACAAAAATGTCTCCTTCAAACAAGTTGGCATCTGATCCTGCAGCACAGGAACAAAATATATTTCAGTCAGCAAAAAACACACAGTTTGACTCAATATTTTACACATTACTTCAGCAAAGTCAGGAACATTTAAGTACTGAAATGTTGTAGCTCACCCAGGTTTAGGATTGGGTTCTCATCTTCACCGTTCTCATACACCTCTGTAACGCAGACACAGTCTCAGAATCTTTTCACAGCCTTTCAACATCTGTTATTTCTTTAAGGAAAGATGGTGGTTTGACCTACCATGTGTCTCAGAGGAAACAGGTATCTGATTAAAACAAAACCAGTGTAAGTCAGCAGAAGTTAGCAACCATATAATATTGTGCATACCTTAATCATTAATCAATAAATGTACTTACAGTATATGAAGTGGCTAGGGCCACCAGTCCGAAGAATAGCAGTACTCGCTTCATCATCATGCTGTGTAGAGTCAATGGTTCTGCTTTGCTTTAAATATACACATTGACCAGATGTGACCTTTAACCCTCTATTAAGTTTATCCTGGTTGTAAAGAGTAACTGAAGGACTTTGAGTCAGCAGTGTTACTGATTGGGAAACTGATTTATGAAGTGTTTGTGCAAATGGCTGCAGTGGCATGTTTTTTGTTTTTTTTTAACCACTTGTGTCTGTTATCTGAATGATCATCTGATTTTGTAATAACATCTCATAGCACACCTAAATTCAGAAATGTCTTCATGTTGGCTTTAATTTTCCCCACATTGTCTCCAATTTTGGTTGGACAATCAAGGTTTGCAGTTAGATTGGAGACTCATAGATCTGACAGTAAATTCTGGAAATCAGTTAAAGTACTGGTTCTGATATGTTTTTGTTCTGATCGTTGACCACTAACTAACCAGTTCATATTTAAGGACTCTAGAACTACCACCCCGTGGTTGTATGCCTCCGTGCACCGGTCAAGTTACAGTTTACATAAACATCTGGGAAAACATGGGCGCTTGACACACATTGTCCCCCCAACAGCACGGAAGATGTATACAATCAGCACATTTTCAAGGGGGACATTCAAGATTAGTGTCACCAATTCAGTATCTGACCAAGTGTCTCCCCTTCAGCTCCTGAGATATGACATTGAATAATATCCAGAAAAGTGTTTTATGCAAAACATTATGATGTCACAGTAAAGTTGACCATTGACCTTTTGAATATAAAAATCACTTCAATAATTTATCCTGTTACATATTTGTGTGTGAGTGCACATTATATGAACTGAGTAGTCAGTGAAATCTTGTATGGGTGCCTCAGACACTGGTGTATGAATGTGTGTGTGAATGGGTAAATGTGGCAAGTAGTCTAAACAAGTGCAAATCAATTGACCATAATATAATTATTGTTACTCTGAGTATACAGTCAAATGACTCTGCAAAATGCTCCTACATTTAAACTAATTCATGACTAGTGTGCTCACTTAATAGAGTTATCAAATGCAAATCCCCCTCTGTGAGCAACTGAAGCACATCAGCACCCACTTGTGGCTGATCAGAAGTAGTTTATAGCCACTCACATTAAGGTATGTTGGCCCTGAAGTGCAAATCACAACAACAAATAGGAAAGCACAACAACAAACTGAAAAAGACAACGACAAATAGGAAAACACAACAGCAAATCACAAAACACAACAAAAATCATAAAACACAATGGCAAATAACAAAACACAACAACAAATAACAAAGCACAACAACAAATCACAAAACACAACAACAAATTAAAAAGAACAACAGAAACTTACAAAACACAACAACAAATTGCAGATCAAATTAATAAATGAGAAAACACAACAACAAATGGGAAAACACAACGGCAAAACAGAAACCACAACCACAAAGCAACTTCTACCGGAAAAGGTTGGTACCTTGCTATCACAAGGATTGTTGCTGATTGGACAGACGCACTGTCCATCTTTTTACAGTTTTTTAAATTGCTAAAACACATTGCACAAAACTTTCCTCCATTTTCCCAAAACTCTAAACACAACACACTTTTCTAAAGCTACATACACAAAACCACACCTTCTCTTTTCAAAACTCAAACTTTCACACCAAAACAGCTGCTCAAAGCCTGCAAAAATTTAAACACTATACGCATCATTGAGAGAATGTTGTTCTTGTTATGAGAAACAGAGTTCGCTAGCTGGATGAGGTCAAAGTGATGCATTTTATTGCTTTCCTTGCTTGCTATTTCAACGTGTTGGTACTGAAGCATTGTGGACAACGGCGAGGG
>JAPZEB010000010.1:4230568-4243255 GCA_029783705.1 Chaetodon striatus
CATTTGTATTTTTGCTATGCCAGAGTTTTCTGCTGTCTTTTGTTTAGATCCATATCTTAAGGCCATTTCTCAGCATGTTTAGTAGGCCAGTGTCTATTTTTGAGTCCTCTATAATTAGACCAGAGCACTCTAGTGCCAGAAAGGTGAAAACCAGACACTTCTGTAGTACCCCTTTCACACCAAATTAGTTCTCGTTCTTGAATCGGTTCTGTTCAGGTTTCTTGGAACCTTGGTGCTATCTAGTGAACCAGCCTGAGTTTCCACCAGTATTAAGAGGAAACCATCGAGGTTGGACAGTGTTGCACAATGCACAGCAGTAGTACCAAGATGGTGGATCTCATTGATTACCTGTGAGCTTTTGTTCTGTTATTACAGATATTTGTTTTTATCCAAAAATCAAGCATGGACTTTAGGGTTGCCCCCCTAAAGTTGGAGATTTTAAATCATCAGTCAGAGACCCTTCAGTCGACTGAGACGGCTTCATGTCAAGCAGTCCTTTTTTTTGTTTTTTTTCTCGCTAGTCAGTGTGCTGTAAAGTGTACTTCTGGGGACATTTTGGCCCCCAGATTTTGCTGCAGAGTGAGCACCCTTGACTTTCATGCTATTCTTTGGTACAGGGAGTTGGGGATGCAGCAGCACAGATGAGGAGAGACTCCGCACCGCAAGGCTCTGAGATAACATTATCTTTTTTCTTCTGCTGAGAAGCAGTGAATTTACAGCTCACCGCAGCTTAACGTGTCACAGTCTATGGCTTTTGTTTAATGTCTAGTGTGAGCAAAAAATATGTTGCACATTTCTGATCCCTCCTTTGAGCCATTAACTCGGTTACTATAATACATCGAATGCAGCTGTCACTCCGTGCTTCCCACTGAGCCCGCTCAAACTTTAAAAACTTCATATGGCAAGAAAAATGTTGAGATTTTGTATTGAACAGGCAAATCTGATAATTCTAAGTTGGGTATAGTCCTAATTGACTACCTAATAATGATAAGAAGACATAGCAGATTACTGTATACAAGACTCCATCCTTTTTTAAAATATGACATGCCCACTGATGTCATCACAGTTCACACTTCAGGTTAAGGAATACCTACTATTTTTCAATGTATTTTTTGGTCGAAATGCAGGTGCAGGAACCTGATTGGAACCAGTTCCATGTTGGTGGAAAAGGGGTACAAGAGGCCACAGTAAGCAGGTTTACATCGCAGCCAAAGGCACCATAAATATGACTACTTTACCAATAAGGCTTATTTATCATCGTTTTACTCGTAATTCCATCATGTTAAGACCTAATTCAAAGTCATCATTTCTGCTGACAACAGCCTGAAAGAACTTTCCATCTTTTAAAATGTTTACATGAAAGTTTACTTGATGAGAAGCTGTGAGCTGTGAGGAGGACTGGCTCTGGCTTATATGCTAGGATATTAGCTGTAATACCCAAATACAATACACAGCATAAATGTAAAACACCATGGATTAATATGACAAAAAAAATACATTTTTCCTATGGAGGTTTCCATGAAAAGAAATATGGATGCCATCATTACAATAGATGGTATTGAAGCATGAGGCTGAAAGTGGAGAGTATGAAGAGTTTAGGAGAGGACACAGCCTGTGTCCTTCTGAGGCTTCAGATCTGGCTCCTTCACTGGTTTCACCTCCTCCTCCTTGGGTTTGGCCTGCAGTCAGAGCAACAGTAACACAGATGTGAAACAACACAGCGTCAGAAACAGATGGAAATCATTAATCAGGTTTTCTTCAGAATAAAGACACGATGAGGTGTTTGTGAGTGCTGCCTTCCAGCCTATGTTGCAATAAACATGGGGAGCTGTGTAACCTTGTCATTTTTGGCTCCCTTGGTCAGGTCAAAGGTGGCATAGACTTCAGCAGTGCACTGCTCACTGAGAGGCGGCAGCTCAAAGGGGATTGGCTCAGCCAGGCCGTAACTTGCCTTCAGCTCCAGCTGGGGCGCCTCAGCTGGGACTTTGTGGAAGTATCTGAGGAAATATGTACAAAGCTGACATTAGAAAAAGTTACAGGCATTGGTTATGATTGGCTGAGCTATATTTGAAACCATTGTAAAATACTCTGCACTAATTGCAACTATTGAGAGACAGAGCTCAAGAGAGCCCCTGCTAACTGAAGCCTGAATCATCCACCATGTACCAAGACAAGAATGGTCAGGATTATACAACCCATCTTTTACCTCAATCCATAGTCAATAAAATACACCAACAATCTAACCAACTTCAGCTAGCTTACATGTTATTAGTTGTAGCCTACTACACTTAATTTTCTCTAGCTATGTCGTCCGTTGCTAGCAAGCTTGTGGAAAATGAGCACAACATGATGGGGACTTTATGTTTCTGACTTCTAATGTTAGGGATACTAGAGCTCATAGAGGTAAACTTGTTTCGCTCCATGTTGCCACAATTTTGTAAAGCAGCTGGCACTTTCCACTGCAGCGCAGATTCTGCTGAGTGACGCAGAAGAACTACATTGCTTGGCAAAGGAACGAGCATTCATTCATTTTCCGTATACTCTTATTCTGTTAAGGGTTGCAGGGGGAGCTACAGCCTGTCCCAGCTGACACTGGGTGAGAGGATAGGCAGAATGATTGCTATCAATAAATTATTTCTTTGTTTTTGTTTCTGTGTGTTTATTTTATGAAACTATACCAGGTACATAACAGTGTTATAAAAGCCACAAGCCACTTGAAGCCATGGTTTACACTGGTTTTAAAACGGCCAAAGGGGTTTTACACTCAGACCACATTACCTGCATGAGCAGTATGCGACGGTTATCTCACTGATCACCTGCTGCTTGCGTACGTGCAGTGTTCACACAGACAGTGTTGCTGCTGCAGAGCTGCCTGCTAATACAACCAAAGTATTTCCGCAGTTAAGCTAAAACTCCGCTCATTTATGGTGCTGTACAAGCCACCGCATTGTCAACACAATCGTGCTAATATTTCACACTATCCTCTATCCACAAACGAACAGATTCTGTTGACAGAAATGTTGTCAGAGGTTTTTTTTTTTTTAATTTTGAAACACAAACGGGAAAGGTTTCCATAAATTTCCACTTCAGTGACAGGTAAAGACATTGAAATTGTAGTTGAAGTTTGTATATTTTCAATATGATTATCAAAAGACAATTTTCACCAAATATTGTTGCTGAAAATCGCATGCGTCACACAGAGAAATAGGCAAAACTCTTATTCTGTGGATGTTCCACAGCTGAGCCGCATCTGAGCAGCACTGTTCATGTGGGCAGTGTGGCTGCTCTAACTTGTACATACTGAAAACAAAAGGAGCGGCTGTGGCTCAGAGGTAGAGCAGGTCGTCCACTTATCAGAAGATGAGCAGTTTGATCCCCAGCTCCCCCAGTCTGCATGTTGAAGTTTCCTTGAGCAAGATACTGAACCCCTTGGTTCCATCGGTGTATGAGTGTTTTAAAAGCTGAGTGGCAGGTGGCACCTTGTACGGTAGCCTTGGCCATCAGTGTGTGAATGTGTGTGTGAATGGGTGAATGGGACTGGTAGTATAAAAAGCGCTCTGAGTGGTCAGATGACTAGAAAGGTCGCTATACAAGTGCAGGTCCAAAAGGTTCTGCAACAAATATGCACTGCTCATGCTGGCAGTTTGATCCGGGCTTTACACTTAACCCCATGTTGTGCTTATCAATGCCCCTTGGCCATTTTAAAGTCACTGTAAACCACAGCCTCTCATGGTTTATTGCTTAATTTTCAGAGGGGACGACTTGGAAAAAAATGTAGATTTTAGTTCTGATAATTTCAATCTCTTCTCAAAGCTTTAGTGTTGCATCTATATCTATTTAGCAACCAAAAATGGGGGGTACTGGATACAATATGTATATGCAACTATAATGTGTGCACACAACTGACTTTTATAGAAGATGTGTGTAACTGCTCTGCCTAAAATGCTCCCACTTAACAATATCGGTGTTTGACACTGTCAGAGATAAAGATGTTCCCATTAAAGAACAACAATGTATGTACAGTATACAGTTTACAAGCATGTGTGTATGTGTCTGCCCTGACTGACTCACATGAAGCCATTTTCTCTCTGACACTTCTCCAGCGTGTTTTTAATGAGGCCGCCCAGTTTGAGGAAGAACAGCTGCTCTGATGGTTTGGCTGTGGTTCCTGGGCCTTTGGTCTGACGATACTCTTTACACAGCGCCTCGGCGCGGGAGTAACCTAAACAGAGAAGCCTTCCAGTTAATACATAACAAATCCAGGCAGTGAAGCAATGGAAGCGAGGAAGCTCTTCATTTCATGATGAGATGCTCCAGCAACACACAGGAAACAAACACACAGCAAACACCCGTGAAATGATACCCTATATGCAAAAATGTATTATGCTTCAACTACATGTTACAAAACCTAAAGCTGAACAGTATATTCAGGATGTCTTTATATTGTTATATTAGAGTAGATACGGTCTTAGATTTTAAATATGGTGATGGGTTGTGTTTTCCTGGTTTTAAAGGCTGCATAACATGCAATAATGCCAATTTCTGAACTTAAACTGTTCCAGCTGTTCTATTCTTTTCCTTCACCCATGTATTGATTATATCCACATAACTTATGATTATTTAACAGAAACCTCATTGTGTCAAAATTTTCAGAAAACACCAATCGTAAAACCATCACAAAGGTGATATTGATGTATTTGGTGAAAAATATTACATTTGATATCAGATTTTCTCCATATCACCAAAGGCCTACCTGAACCCAAGTGAGCACAAAATATATTCTCTAAGTACTAACAGTAATATTACTACATAATCTCATCTCTAACCTGCTTATAAGTCGATCTTGCATAATGGACTTTACCAATGTAAATTGAACGAAAGATTACATGCATAATATTCTGTATATTAGGGTCGTCAATGTTTTTCAGGCCATGGACCCCTTAGCTAATAGAGAAGTGGAGCAGGGACCCACTACTGCATACACTGTATTGAACTACACTGCATTTTAAACCGGGCAGATGGAGGTTGTAGGGCAGAGAGCCGCATCAGCCTCAGGCTTTGGTCTGTATCTGCTTTATAGGCAGCTAAGTTGTTGCAAAAGGCAAAATATGCTGCATTCATGTTAATGTGTATTTTCAGACGTATCTGAATTTTTGAAAAAAAAAAAAAAAAAAAAAAAAAAAAAACTCCGTAACTCTGAGAGATCCCTAGAAGTCCTGGCTCCCCCATTCAAGACCGAGGCTGTACAAAATGTTACATCACACTTACTGTAATCTTGTCACATGGACCTTATCTGAGTGACTTGTACTTTTAGTGACAAGATACAATGAGTGTATTAAAATAAGGGCTGCACAGATTTTGCTAAAATGTGAATCACAATTTTTTTCCCCTAAGAATTGAGATCTCCCTTCTTTCACACAATACTTATTTTTCTCAACATTTATTGCACTCACAGATGCTCACGTGAAAAAAGTCGCTGTTGAGATAGCACTTTAACAGATAACATTAACATAAGACATATCAAGGTGCTTATGTTAATGTTAGTTTAGAACATAAAAGTGATGAACTGATTTTTTTTTTTTTTAAATATTAAATTAAAGCTTTAGACTAAGTAACACACACTGACCATTATGACGCGCTTGTCTTGAGTTAAGTTGCTGTAAAACAGTTGATGTTTCATTGCCTATAAATTATTCACAATAAAAGTCCCAAATTGTTGTATTATTTAATAGCTTTAAATGTGAAGCAGCCACACCAGGAAATAATGAGTTTTTATCTGCAGTGATTAAACACGAATCCTATCCTTCTGAAAGTGAACATGAAACGGTAAAATACAGCAGATATCTGAACGCAGAGGAGAATCTAAACTTATACCCACAGAGATTCAGTTCAAAACTACAAAAGTTCTGAACATACAGACACTTCGAAAACTCATGTCTGCTGCACAGACACAATTTACGCTTGTTGGAGGGGGAGGAGCCTGTCAGTTTCAGCTCAACTAGTTTGGGGATGATATGCATCTATCTTTGGTTTTAGGTGGATTACAATAATAAATACACTTGTCTGGAAGATTGTATTTCCCTTGCATTAATGTAGCAGCAAGAGGTTGTTAACTCAAGTAATGTCGCCTGTGATGGTCACGTTTCTCTCTCCTTTCTCTTTGCCCCTGTGACAAGCAACAGGAGAACACAGTACAGGCTCTCACACTGAGGTAAACTGAAACAAGTGCACATAAAGTAGGTAAAAACATAAACAGAATATTCTGTTTTGTTTGGGGGGTGGGTGGTCCCATTGATAGAGGGAACACTTGAGAGCAACTGGGACTGTTCCACGGCAAATAAGCCACACGTGAATGAAGCATGACATGATTGCATAGTGAAAGTAGTTTTTGATTTATCATGCAGCCCTGATTAAAATTAGCCTAAATGAATAAAAACATTCTTTTTAGTAATGTGTTTGGTGAATGAAACAACGAACCTGTGCTTGCAACTAATGTGCAACAATGGATGAAAACAAATGTTAAATCCAATACACAGATATACTTACACTTTTCTGCCTCCTGCAGAGATCTTATAGCCTCACCACACTTATCACTTGCCAGCAGTGTCTGTCCATGATAGCAGTATGCCTGTAAACACAATGAATGAGTACAATCAGGAGTCTCATTTGTTTAGTTTTTTTCTTTTTGTAAAGAAAAGCCAGCTCCATCCAAGGTTCTTCTAAAGGGACAAAAGTCTGCTAAACTGCATTATGATATGCATGAACTTACATAAGCCATGTAAAAGTGCTGCTTCAGCTGAAGGTACTTCCTCCATTTGCTACTGCACTCTGGCTCCAAGGTGTTCAATGTGTGGTCTGCAGACAGAAACACTGACCTTTAATAGCCTGTTATAGAACAGTTGTAGCTTCAGCACTCTCTTGGTGACTGACCAACGGTCACATTACTACCATAGCTGTCACATGGAGTGGCATCACACCACCAGCAAAGGGCATCACGCCTATCAAGGGCCTTTTATGACATCCAAAATACTAAAGAAGCAGTTTTTGATTTGTGTAATAAAAGATATGATCAGCAAAGGCACTGCAGCACAGTGATGCACTCTGAGCACCCCAAAGACAACATGAGACTGGTGCCAAACTAAAAGGTGCCATTGTGACTGTCAGAACTTTGTAAAAAATATTGTCCTTGGTTTTAAGTAAAAATTATAAAAATGGGACCACCCTATTATATTGCTGTTGGGTGTACATAATACTGTTGAAAAGATTTGCATAATTTTGTGGGTTTAACATAGTGCAGTTACAGACACAGTATACTATGCTGGATTTTCTTGTGTAGAGTCAATGTGTAGACTCATACAGTCTCAGTCATCACATGTGACCCACTCTCAGTGTGCCAGTGTATGTATCTGCAGAGACTCTGACCTCTGCTTGGATTTTCTTATTTTGTTCTTATTTTCTGTTTAAGAAATTTATGGGCATGTACCACCATGGTGCTCAAGTGATGACAGGGCTTTATAAAAAGGTAGCAACCAGGTGCCAGACTGTAAGCAGCAGGCATCCAAGAGACAGCACTGAAAAACACCAATGAAGTGAGTTGAAACACCAAATGAGGGTGAATCTGGGAATGGCTTTTACTTTCATATTCACTGGCGAGCGAGTTTATAAACAGTACCCGACAATCCTGCATAATATACCTTTAAAGTTGTGTATATTGCTGCATTAGCTGTGCCTAATACTCTGGCAGTGCCCCTTGTTTAAAGGAAAAACTAGAATTACCGTCTCGCGGTTGTATGCCTCCATGCATGTGAAAATATGGATGCTTCACACACATCTCCCCCTTGGTATCACAGAAGATCTATACAATCAGCACAGTTTCAAGGTGAACACCCAAGATTAGAGTCACCAATTCAATATCTGACAAAATGTCTTCCCTTCTGTTCCTAAGATATGACGCTGAGTAATTGCCAGGAAAGTGTTTACGCATAACATTATGATGTCTCAGTGAAGGTGACCTTTGACCTTTTGGATATAAAATGTCATCACTTCATTATTATATCACATTAGACATTTGTGTGGAGTTTTGTCATAATGGGCATGTAAATTCTTGAGTTACAGACAAAACATGTTTGACCACCAAATTCTGATCAATTCATTGGTGATTCCACGTGAATGTTTGGGATTTGGGAAAATTCCCTCAAGGTGTTCTTTAGATATCATGTTCATGATAATGAGACAGACAAGGTCACAGTGACTTTGACTTTTGACCACCAATTTCAATCAGTTCATCACTGAGTATAAGGGGATGTTTGTGTCAGTTTTAAAGAAATGTACCCGATGTGTTCTTAAAATATCCCGTTCATAAGACACAGTGACTTTGACCTTTGACCACCAAAATCAAATCCGTTCAACCCTAAGTCCAAGTGAATGTATGTACCAGATGTGAAGAAATTTCCTTGAGGTGTTGTTGAGATACTGTGTTCACAAGAATGCAATGGACAGATGGAAGGACAACCAACAGACATAAAAAAAAAACCCACACACTTGCACCCTTACACCACATTTTGCAATGTTTTATCTCCATGTTAACCATAATGCAAGTGAAATGCATTTCTACAGACTTGTGCGTCACAACTGATTTTGAACTAGGACAGCCACAGGATTTGAGTCGTCTGTGTTGAGTTCGCACAAGGCCTGTCATCCCTCCCATGACAGTTCGATTACTACACAGTATTTTACGCAAAACTAATATGAGGTAAGAAAAATAATGGCCAAATGTCAATATTTTAATAGACATTTTCAAAATCACAAGTGCCAAAATACTGACCAGCTTTCTGATAGAAGTTTGCCGTCTCAAATGCCAATGCTGCGATGAGCGTGGCATTGTGCTTCAGTTCAATCGCTCGGGCAATTGTCACTGTAAAAAAGAGAAATAGATGGTAAATACCTAAAATATGGGTACAAATTAATACATTTTGAAAATGATAAGGAATCATTATTGATGTAATATTTGCCATGGTGATGAGTATCTGCTGTCACTGGATTCAGATGTTGGTCAGCTGTTGCTCAACTGCTTAAATCAGTTAGTTAGTGTTATAGTGTGACTTTGGTGAATTTGAACTAGCCCTTATACAAGTCGCACAATAACACAAACAAAACAGCTGTTTGAGGCTGTGGTAGACCAGCAGCCCCTGTGTTCAGCGATGTTAAATCACTGATTTTCTCAATGAAGCCTGGCTTTGAAGAGAGCGATATAACGACTTAATATTTCCAGTTGGAAATCACTGTCTAACACTAAGGTAAAGCATTTAAAATATTATCAACACGGCATACATTAAAACTGATTATGGTTTTTTTAGTTGGGTAAAATACATTTTGTATGGCAGCAGTATATTGCTGAGCTTCCACTGTGGGACTCCAGCCTGCTTCTCCAAACTGGGAGTGTGCTGACAGACATCTACTGTATGTAATACACTGACTATAAATAAGTACCCCATACTACCCCACTTCAAAAAATCTGAGCTATCCTTTTTATATTCGGATAGTATTATTTCAGGTTATATTATGATGTGTAAGACAGAATTTGTTGCCTCTTCATGGGACATTCTATGTTGAATTTAGATCTGTTAGAGCACACAGATACTTTTACTATCATGTCACAATGTTATAGTAAGCAACAAAGCAACAGCAAAGCAACATGCAGCTCAGATAGTATAAGTATGAAACTTTTTTGGGGGGTTTCCCCAAAAAAAGACATCAAAAATGCTGATTAAAATTGCAACAGAAAGCCATTAATAAGAGACACAGACATAAAAACAGAAATAAGGTGTACTAATCTAACAGAATTTTTTATACACATGCGTTATGGTAGCTAGTGCAGAGTTCACGCCTGAAGCAACTGTACCTTCTTGTGCCTCTGCTTGGCACTGGATGATATATGCATCAGTGGCTCTGGGCTCCAAATCTCGGCCCTTTTCAGCTGGGGTGATGAGACGAGGGATGTGGACCTCCTGTAGCAAACATGCCAGAGAACCTCTTGTTTTAAAATCAGCTTTTAAGTTATCAATGTATCGTTAATCTATCCATTTCTTTGTTTTTGTGTTTAAGAGACTGTATTGGCTTGTGTACGGCCAACTGAGGGAACAAGATCTGCTGCCATCTCTGGTCCTTTATAAAAATGCTCATGTTATAGCTTCTCACAACCTTCCACGGAGGAGAGGTGCAGCAAAGTTTGAAAATCTCTGTATCAATACGTTATTTGCAAAATGGCACGTTGTTTAATAACATATACGTTATTAAGGGTTAGCTGTGAGGAATTCTCTAAAAAAAAAAGTGCATTAACAGAGGGTTATGAAAGCAATCAATCAATTAATTAATCAATATTAATTCAGAGGCCTAATAATTCACATAACACAGATACTAGTGAACAGTCAATTTAGTTCTTATGTTTACCACAGAAAAAGCAAGACTGGGGGTGAGTTGCCATTCGTGATGTCAAAATGAAGCCTCTTGAAGCATTTTCTTTATTTTCTGAGCCCACTAAATGGTGCTCTTGGTTTAAAGAGAGAACAAATAGCAATTCAGTGTGCTCTGAACCTTTTATTGAACAAAAAGTGCCATCTAGTGGGCTCAGAAAATAAAGAAAAAGCTTCATGGGGCTTCATTTGGCCATCACTAGCTGCCATCACAGCACCAAAACATTCAAGTCTTACAGCTCCACAATAACATAATGGAGAAGCCTGTCTGTAGCTGTAGCTCACCTTGAGGGTTTTGAATATACCAGCAGCAACTTTCAGGCTCCGGTGAACATCTTTTGCTTCAGCCTCCGTTATGCTATTGAACAGGAAATCATGACAGTAACAGACATTTAGTACAGTAACAAAGCAGTGTACAATTTTAAGGATTACTCAATGTCTGACTGATTTAACATAAATGAATAAAACAAGACAGACAAAAAAAAAGCACATACTTTTCTTTCCCCGCTAGTCTCGAGGCAAATTTGGTGTACCAGAGCGCTACATTGAAGGCCATGGAAACCAGTTCAAAGACTGCATCCTGCTGGGCACTGGAGGAGAGCATGGAAAGATGGTGAGTTATGCAGACTGCTAAAAGCACACAAGTCCACAATGCTAACATTAAAAAGGAGCAGTTCCTACAAGACACAGCTTACTGTAGATGTAGGTTCTGCAGGCAACGACTATAATCAGAAAGTCGCACACACACACACCATAGTGCATCTGTCAATGCTAGTTTGAAAGCATTTTCCATTTTCTAGGCCAGTGGCCATATTGCGTCAGTAGTAACTGTACTGGCACCCATCTGTGTTCCCAGAAAGCAATCGTGCCACTGACCAACAAAAACCTGGTCTGAAATCAGAATGGCCAGGTATTTTTCTGCTATTTCAAAGGTGCATTACTCCAATAGCAAGATGTACCCACACAGGCAAGATCACAACACGCACACATTGTACTTGTTTCACACACAGGGACACCTGGATGGGTTGTAGGTGGGTGAAATAATACATAATCAATGATGATAATATAAATGACATTCTTTAAAATGTGAATGTAGCAGAGATCAGAGCAGAGCTTCTGTATGATTTCCCATTGGGAAAGACACAGTGCTTATGTACTAGGGGTGGAGGCAAAAATTGGTACAGCATAGTATCACAATATTTCGTGTGGCAACACTATACTAACAGATGAATGCCAAATATTGTTGTTTTTTGGGGGGTTTTTTTATCATACAACTTATTAATAATATAAATACAAGTCAAGCCTTTGGCAGCCTATTATAATTCTAAAATCAATTACTTTTTCAGTCCACTAGATACATTTTGTTGCAGAAAAATGACTAAAGACTTAAATAAAACAGATATTGACAAATTTTTGCATTGGGGACCTAATTTGCAGTTGGAAAAAGGTTAACAGATTGCAATTTATTGCAATACACACACACACACACACACACACACACACATACATACATACATACATACATACATACATACATACATATGTAGTCCGGCAAGGACTAAAACCAACCGCCCAGATTATGCGCTGTCAAACAAGCAAAAATGGAGTTGGACATGCTCTAACTACACTTAAGACCATGCACTTTAGATGGTTTAAATAGGGCCCTCTTTCTGTCTATAAGCCTTTGTGGTAGAAATGTGATGAGCCAAACAGAGCTGGGTTATGTGTCATGTTCAGTGCTGTGAGGACTGTCACACAGGATTAGACATAGCAAACACCAATATTCAATGTTTTGCTGTGTGTTTACCAGATTGTCACTCAAGTCATGAGTAAGAGTAAAGTTGTGTTTTTGATGCTTTTCCCAGTTGTTAGTAGTCACTTCTGACAAGAATTTCTCATTCATTATTCCTTCATATTTGTAGCCATCGGCAGTAATTCAAATATAAGTGAAACACCTTTCAAAGAGGTGTGAAAGGCCTCCTGAAAAAACACTTTAAACTGTTTACTCTGCCCATCCTTAAAAGTGCATACCATCCACATGACAGTGCCACGCAACCATGAACACTAAATAAAATGCTTCTGATGAGACCCAAACTATTCAGTGTATGTTTTTACCTTGGTGTGTTTCCTTGTAAGGTGTCAGTCCACTTGAAGTTCTGGATGAACCTCATCTTGTTCTCCTGTGTAGTTCCATCCAAGGAGATGATGAAGCCTT
>JAPZEB010000010.1:4243355-4254159 GCA_029783705.1 Chaetodon striatus
CCATCCAAGGAGATGATTAAGCCTTTTGTATCATGGACCAATATTTAAAAAAGAGAAGCAGTCAGTCAGGTGCAAAGCAAAATTTAAAGAAAAAAAAAAGGAATGCCATAGTAGAAGGCAAACACACAGAAACATAATTTACAATAATTATCAACATGAGTATGCAAACTACTTTTTGAAATCAGTGTTTTTCAGCAATGACATGCCAAGAGCTTGCTCATTAACTATACAAATATAAAGTAGAAACACACTTATGTGGCTTTTAACACTTTAACATCTAGTTTTTTCTTTTAATTTGCCTTTATAGGTAAACTGTTTTGTTTTTTTGTAGAAGTACATTGACAGTATAGTTACATGCAGCAAATGGTTCCTTTTTGGCCTGTTTGACTGCTGTGTCTCTCTGTATTGGACCAATTTCAAATATTGTTGTTCATTCAACATGGGGAAATAGGGTCCAGGTAGAAAAATACCGCAGTTCCCCCAGTATCTTAAAAGCTGAAAACACTTTCGGTTTCCTCTATGTCTAGCAGCATCATATGCAGCATATTCTCTAACCGCTTGTTCCAGCTGTTTATTGAACCATTGTGATGTTGACACTGAGACTCTATATTTTCATGGCTGCACCATTTTATCAGGTGGACGAAATCAATTGTCTAGCACGTCATTTAAGACACATTTCTTGGTATCTTGGGAAATGTTGGGATCTCTGACAGTTTTGTCATTTTGATATGTGTTTGACTAAACAATAAGAATTTAATTTGCATTTGACAGGAGAACCACAATATTAAAAAAACAAACAAAAAAAAACAAAACTGAAAAACACTGTTGTTATTAGTGATTTGACTTTTGTGGGGTCCCCCAGGGGTCTAGTCTAGGTCCCCTCCTATTTACTATATACATACTAGCCCTCGGGCAAATCATGCTTAAACATAATATCGATTTTAATTGCTACATAGATGATACGCGACTGTGTGTCCAATTAAATCCTGAAGCCTGTTTCTTGTTTTATGTCCTACTCAACTGAAATGAAGAGTTGGATGTCCAAAAATTTCCTGCAGCTGAATGACTCAGAAATAATTAAAATATCAATATTATCAACACAGTTTCAAGGGACACACCCAAGATTACTGTCACCGATTCAGTATCTGACCAAATGTCTCCCCTCCTGTTCCTGAGTTATGACTTTGAATAATGGCCAGAAAAAGTGTTTTTTGAAAACAGCATGTCACAGTGAAGTTGAACTTTGACCCTTTTTGATATACAATGTCATCACTTCATAATTTCATCTCATAAGACATTTCTGTGAGATTTTGTCATATTTAGCGTATAAATTCTTTTTTTTTTTTTTTAGATCACAATAACCTTGACCTTTGACTGTCGACAACCACATTCTAATCAGTTTATCACTAAATCCAAATGGATGTTTGTGCCAAACTTGGGGAAATTCCCTCAAGGTGTTCTTGAGATGTTGTGTTCATTAAAATGAGACAGATGACATCTTTGACCTCTGACCCCAAAATCTGATCAGTTTATCCTTAAGTCCAGGTAGAAAGTTCTGCCATTGAATTTGAAAGGCATTCTTGAGATATCACGTTCACAAAAATGGAATGGACAGATGGACAACCCAAAAACATGATACTGGTATTAACTGTTACTTTTTATACTCTTACACTGTTTTCTGTCTCTGACACATTCAATAGATACATTGTGTTCACTTTGCAATTTTGTTTTGGAATGTTTTATATACATTTTAAAAATGTTATTTTACAGGGGATAATACCTTAACAGAGTAGAGAAAGAATAGATAAGATTACACATTAAGATTCTGGAGTGTAAACACACCTTGGAGGAGGGAGAAGTATGCATCTGTGGCATTTTTCATTATCTCGGGGTTGCAGGTGACATCAGTGAACATCTCCAGCAGTCTGGCCCTGGTTGTCCTCAGGTCACTGAATGTGCCAAACAAACAGCAATCAACTAATGCCTATAAAAATATGCTGATCATAACTGTATTCAGAGTGATTATATCCAACAAGGCACTGCCATCCTGTAAAGCCAAAAGGTGACTGTGCTAATATTACAGTAACAGTAGCACGCCACAGAACACAGAATCAGCATTAGAGAGGGTAAGGAGCCAAGACAAAACAGCGCACTGCGATATTATTGTCCGTGATCATGGTCACACAGTCACAGTCCAGTTTGATAACTGTGTTTTCGGTGTAATAAATGGAGATAAGACATACTTGCATATCTTGTTGGCAGCGGGGCTCCCTGCCACTCCATAAAAATTAAAGGACACGGGCGCTGTTGCCTTCAGTGGGTTTCTGTGAAACCAATGAGCCATCCTGTAGTTGAGGACACACCTTAGGATGGTGAAAAATACAGAATGACAAGCAGTTATTAAAAACGTTATATTTCTGATATTACCACCTTCTGAGTGGCCTTCCACATAGATTGTAGATTGTAATGAGGTATTCATTAGGGGGGCAGCATTAGCTAACTTAGCTTGTGTGTCATCTTGGCTAACGTCATCTTAACATGGTAAAAGCCTAGACCTCGCTAGCCGCCGCATTAGCACTCCCACAACGCACTGTTTGCCCGTTCACAAAGTTACCTTGCCGAAACATTGACACAACGCCTCTCACCTTACTCGGGGCTGCTATAAATTGTGTTTTTAACCATCAATTATGTGTCTTGTAAACAAAAGTCCATTACGTAAGCTACGGAGAGCAACGGCTAACGGCTAACAGTGGCTACATCTAGAAACGTAAACATGGCTAATTAAATCGATGTGACAACTGATTTATTATGCAGCCAAATGAACTGAAAGAATCAATATAGATGTGCTAAAAGTGTTATTGTTTACCTGTCACTCCGGCGGTGTAGGTGTGAGGTTCGATGGTCCTTATGGAAAGTCTGACAGACAGACAACTTACTTCCGGAAATAAACACGGAGTAGAAGCTGACCAATAGAAGCGCAAAGTTGGGTCATATGACGTGTGTCCGGAAAATATCTCAGATCTCCGATCAGCCATTCTTTTGTTCATGGTTAAGTGGATCAGAAGGCCGTAAACACGCCATGGTGTGATAACTTTTGACAGCTGTCAGACGTGTCACTGGTATCCTATCTGGAATCACCGTATAAACAGGTTATCTTGATGATGCTTTAGGTGACAGGTCCCGTAATTTCCTCATTATGTCGTCAATGTCCCGTAGAAATGACTTTGTTGCTGGCCTGCTAATTATTTAAGTTCAGTTTACCGTGTTCATGTGCAACTGTTGACTTTTAGAATTTCTGAAGTACTAAAATTATGGATGACTGAAAATCTGCAAATATCCCAACGGTATGCCAGTCTAAAGACAACTTCAAGGGACAGTTCTTTACTTATGAGAGGGGGGAGAGTGGTGCAAAACAGTGGAGGCACTTCAAATATTTTTTTAATCGCTGTTGAGGGAGTTATTTTTTTATTTGGCTTAGGGGAGGGGCATTCATCTTTAAATTGTAATATTTTGTATATGTTTTTAAATACCCCTAGAAACCCAAAGCCAGCAAGTGGGTTTACAAGGCATGTGTTCTTTAAAAAAGATTCAAATTACACCATTTATCATGGTGAAAAGAGAAATTATCAGTGTCAGTTGAGTGAGTAACTATCAATTATCTATCAACATGATACCGGTCATTCATTGTCAGTCTTTTGTATATCACTGCTTTGGCAGATGCTCTGGTACTTTCTCACAGCGAAGGACTGTGAGCACAAGCAAACAGGATGGTGACTGCAGTCCACTTGATGGCCTCAGAGAAAGGTGTCTCTATTAATAAGCATGCTCTAAAAGTTACATACAGAACCTTAAAGACATTAGCTGTTTGTTTTGGTGATAACTTCCTCTGTGCTGTTTGCTAGTTGCACTGACTTCAAAGCTACATTTGGTTTAACTATAAAAAAAAAATCTAGTCATTTGTGGTGGATGTAAGGTCATGCATATTCCCCCAGTCACTCAGGGAGGCTAAAGGAAAATATTTGTAGCTCCAGCAAGGGTCAAGATTTGAAAAAGAAAAAAAATAAGACACACCCTGGCCACCTGCCCCTCTGATAAGTAAAACACAGTCCCTTACATTTATGTACATTGAGTAAACCTCCTGTATAATGACCCAAGACCTCCAGGTTGCTACTGGAAGTAAATGGAGGTGTACCAATTGACCTGTCTCAATCAGAACCAAACTGAATTTTGAATACATAATAATTTAGTTCCACATCAAGTTAATTTCTACACAAGCATTAAAAATGGGTCCTTTAAAATATAGTATTAACATTCTTTAAACCATAAAAAGACGAACAATGAAAGTTCAGCCTTTTATTTTTTTTCTCTATTTGGCAAACATTAGGTGAACAATGAACCGCTATTTCAAGTGATTATCAGACAGAAAACAGGCAAAAAAAAAAAAAAAAAGTTGGTCTAATTTTCAACAACTGTACATCACACCAACCACCCACATACATACACAACTCAGTGACAGTCATTTTATAAAGTAAATCTTTGTGTGTTCGGCCATCTTTGTCATGTTCGTTAAGAACTGATTGTGCTTTAAAACATAAAATAGAAGATTATTTATTTTATCACATTAATGTCACTTCATGTCATATTTCTTTATCAGGAATCTCCATAAGGCACATTGAGGTGTACCAATATCAGATTAAACCATTTCTGTTAAGCTGCTGTCACCCATTCTCAGCAGCATGCCAAAGTGATGCAATTATTTTTACCTAACTGTACAAAAAAAGAGTTCTGTGAAATTAACATTCACATTCAGTAAAGAAAGACACTGCAAAAATACATCTCAGGTGAACTACGAGCACTGACAAAGGAAAGTACTAATAAGTAGCATTTGGGCAAAAATCAGTGCACCTTTAAAAGTCTCATTTAAAACAAGTTTAGGCACAAGGCATGAATCGAAAGGCACTTCTGGTCAGTTTAAAGGCAATAACAGCATCAGTAAGCTTTGGTTAATTCTCTCTGTTTCCCACTGTAAAAAGAAAACTTCAGCCATAATGGGACATAAAGAAGTTTCACCAACTATTGAATAAATGTCAGAAAAAGGAACCACAACACTTTTAAAAAAAATAAAATCGCAACTAAATTCATTGTGTTCTACTTCGGACATTAATCCCAAAATAAATTCCAACAAAGAAGGTGCAAATATAGAAACGCAGAGTCACAGGCGACCCTGGTGTTTGCAGAACGAAAGATCTTGGACAAGACTGCAAAAGGTCACTTTTCACCAATCAGAATGCAAATATAGAGTCACAACCAAAGAAAAAAAAAAATCAATATCAAGCCAGTCCTCTTGTTGCAACCAGGGGTCAATACAATGGGGAGTAGGAAACAAGTGATTAAATAAGTGGTGTCAGCTGATCTCACCTCCAAAAAAAAAAGACCCCTGGTTCTAACAGTGGGAAAGTGAGGGTTACATTCGGTAACACAAATTCCATATTGTGCTTGAAATTATTTTGACATTAAAAGGATAGATTGAGTTTTTTTGAAGTGGATTTGCAAGAGGTACTCATCTATAGTCAGTGTATTACATACAGTAGATGTAAGTCTGCACAGCCCCAGTTTGAAGAGGCAGACAGGAGTACCACCACAACCTAAGCAATGTGCTGCTGTGGACAAGGCAGCAGCAAAATGCATTTCAGCCACCTAGCAAAAAATAAGTATAGACTGAGTAAGTGCCTCTTTTACACCCACTTCCAAAGGGATAGTTTGCATTTCTTAAAGTGAAATTCTATGAGGTACTTATCCAGTGTATTACCTACCAAAGATGTCTGTCAGTAGGCCTGCTGTTTGCTGAAAGAGCTGGAGTGTCAAAATGGAAGCCAAGCAATGTACTTCTGTGGATTGGGGGCAGCAGCAAAATATATTCTAGCCTACAAATAAAGTCCCACCTATAAAAACCTACAACAGTGTATGTTATATTGAGAGTATTTTCACTGCTTTACCTTTCTGTCAGACAGCCCGTTCCAACAGGGAACCGTTAATGGCTTCAGTTCCACATGTATACTCTTGTCAAAGCCAACAGACTCCATTGAAATAAAAAACAACCATTTTAGCTCGCTGAACACAGGAGCTGCTGGTTTACCGCTGCTTCGATCGGGTAATCAGTTTGTGTTTTTGTGTGGCTTTCGTAAATCAAAACTAATCCTTTTAAACTCCAAAAGTTCCACAATAACACAATAAATGATCAAGGCAGTAGTAGACCGGCAGCCCCTGTGTTCAGCAATGTTAAAACATTTATTTTCTCAATTGACTCTGGCTTTGAAGAGGGCGACCGTCAGTAAAATAGGTAAAATACCCTCAACAGAGTTTACACTTCACATTTTTATTTTAATTGGGACTTCCTTTGGGTGGTTAAAATAATGTTTAATGCCAGCCCCCATCTACAGAAGTACATTGCTAAGCTTCCATTTTGATACTCCAGCCTGCTGACCACATTTTACAACAGGTAACAAATTGACTATGGATAAGTACCTCATACAACCCTACTTCCAAAAATTAAAACTATCCCTTTAAAATAGTCAACTTCAGAGAAACAGTTTCTTTATAAACTGCTTTCCTGTTATATTAAAGATTGTCATACACATTTTGATTGAACTTTTAAGTCTGTACATTACATAAGCCTTTTTGTTTTTGCACTTAAAATCGTACCATAAAAAGCACATGTAAAAAGCATCACAGCTGAACGGTTCACAAAAGCGATGCAAGACATTCATAACACACTAACATATTGAACTTTGTGACTAAAACAACATCATGTGCAATGTTCTCAGTCAAAGCAATATATTTGCAAATAAAATTGCATATAAGTGTGTGTATATACACACTATGACATACTTCCCATCACTGTGCGATGAATCTAATCTAATGTTTTGGCTTGAAAGACACCCAGAGATAAACAAACCTGGTTGCATGATATTTAACAGCTTGCATTATACATAACACAAATATCAAGAAAGTCTTTGGCAACTGTGCAGCTTTGGTGATTAAGAATAAAAAACAAGTTTAGCTGTGTGCATGCAGCATTCTTGGACTTGATTTGGTCCTTTTTCTTGGAAGACCTTGCTAGGAGCGAAAATTAGCACACTACAAGTGAAAACTGCAGGCTCTGGAACCCTGAAAAGTTATGAATGGCACATCTGCAGAATACCAATTAACTTTTTTTCCCATATTACTTAGAGAAAAGTTATAGTTCAAAGGCGTGTGGCATAGTTATTGCATAGAAAATGATCTCGAACATCTCCCCATCCTCCGTTTTTCATGTGCGCCTTGTGCTCCACTCCTTCTGCACCACTAAGGACAAGAGAAGGAGGGAAGAGGCCATCCTTGGCCGTTTTAAGGCTCTCCTCAACTTTCTGTGAGGCCCACTCTGGCCTGCAGTTCTCCTTCTGGTGAAGGCCACAGTCTCCTGTGTGGAGAACCCTGGAGCCCTGTGCCACAAGCACTTTGATGGGCTTCGAAATGCAGGTTCCCGAGAGGTGCTGCAGAGTCCAGTCCCAATTGTAGTCGTCGTAGGTGCAGAATTCACTGTTACAGCCCATTAGTTTGTAGTACATCTCCCTGGAGATGGCCATGCCTATGTTGTGTTTGGTGGACATCCATCCAGCGGTCAACACCTTACTGGACAGTCTGGTAAAATCAGTCAGGTCAACGTGGTTACCCAAAGCCAGCATGTCACAATCTGGGCAGCTGCTTTTCCTGAACTCTATCATTAATTTATAGAAATGGAAAAAGTCAGGTAAGATGTAGTTGTCCTCCTCCAGAAAGACCACAAAGCCGCTGTAGCCCTGCATCGCCTGTACACGCTCCCACACAAAGTGCAGCTTCCACCACCAGTGGTGTTTGGTTTGAGTGATGAAGGCCTCCCTGTAGTGTCCATAGGAGTCAGGGTGTTCTGCGTTGATGCATCCTGTTTTCAGAGCGTTGTCCTTGGATATGTCTCGGGGGCAGTCTCGTGGATCCTTCCCAGGAAACTCGTTGGGATACAGCTGAGTGCTGAAAGGGAAATAAATTTGCAGTACTTTGCAGAAAGTTATCCCTTGCACAATGGCGTTGATTTCCTCAGAAAAGTAGTCATGGCTAAAAATGAGGAGGAAGCTGTGGACCTCAGCAGCCCTCTCCAGTGACTTGATAAGCAGTCTGAGGTATTCAGGCCTGTTGTGGACCTGCACAACCAGCACCAGCTGAGGCTCCCCTGGAAAATCGTCCGCATTGTGAACACACTGCTTGTAATTGGCACTGTAAACGGACTGAATCAAATCTGGAATCGAGTTGAAGTTAAACTTTACGGTGTCAGGTACATGTTGTACGTCTACATGAAAGTCATTTTTAAGTCCAGCTGTGTCATCATCGGACAGTAATAACACACGTGTTAAAGACAGCAGCGTCACGAGCACGAAGGAAACACCCAGCAGCGCGAGCAGATTCCTTTTGAGCAAACGAAACCTCATTTTCTCAAGTTAAAAACAGACTTTGGTAAACGACAGCGACAGATTTCATTCACCTTGTTGCGCGAGCCTTCATTGTAAGCTCGTCTGCAACACTGCTTCCTCGTGCAGTGCAACTCCAACTCTTGTTCTTAACAGTCCAACGTCGCGTGACGCGTGTCTTCAACCAAGTGTCAAATGTTTCTTGATGGCTGCTTCTCCTCTCGCTGGACTGTCTGTCCACATGAAAGCCGTGCTGTTTGCCGAATACTCGCTCCGGCTGCTTGTTTGTTACCACCTGTGGAAAAAAAGTAGAACAAAGCGAACTAACTAGGTGCGCGTTATGTACACGTTATGTGTTAAAGTGGCGTTAAAAAGAAGCTAAGTCTCCACGGTTAGCTTCGTTTGACTTACCCAAACTAGGTGCACTGAGTCAACAGGCTCATACCAGGAAGAGGATGATGGGACTATGATACATCTTAGCCTACAACTTATTGACTGCTGACGTGTACAACCCAGCCAACGGGGGACAGACTGAGCTCCTGCTCAACGAATCATTGTCCTACCTATAGTTGTGTAATATGAGAAGGACATGTAAATCAGGTAGTGTTTGAATCGTAAAAAGCAGGAAAATCTACTTCAGCAATACCTTTTCACTGGAACAAGCCATAACCCCCCGCCCCCCCAGAATACATTTTTAGAAATTCATCAGCCAAACGGACCATTTTAGGGCATTGAAACTGAAATTTTAGATTAGGGTTTTCAGAGTTTTCATTACTTAAGGCAGATTGATACTTGAGTGTCAGCTCTGTGCAGAGCCCATGCCACAGCCTAGGCATGTGGCCTTTACCTGTGTGCATTTACACTTGTGCAGTGGTGTGTCAGTCACGCTGCACTTACACCTCCAAAACCCTAGTCTGTGGTGGGGTTTCTGTGAAGTGCTGTAAAGTTTAGTTAATTATAAACACACACAAAACACACATTAAACATGGCTCAGTTGAGGCAATTTCAAACACAAGTACATTAAATTGACTATTCTGTAACCCACAGGATTCACAGACAAAGCACTTGTCTTTTGCTGAACACATTTTTCCCACAAATACATGTTATTAGCACAAGCCTATGGCATTTTATTATTATTTTTTTAAATTAGCCAAGCGGCTAGCAGAGATTTCCTCTACTCATATGAAGCCAGGAGCAACAGGAACATTTAACAAAGGTAATGTCACAACATTCAGCTCCATTACAACTTCACAAGGGTCACCAACAAAACAACTGTCTTATACTAAACATTTTCTAAACAAATGCAACATGCTAATGTTATTAGTACAAGCCTGTGGCATTTTATGTTGTAAAAATTAGCCTAGCGACTAGCAGACTTTTCCTCTACCCATATGAAGCCAGGATAAATCACACACAAGACTTAAAATGCTATTTTGTGGGGGCTTTATTGTCTTCACAGTTTATTGTTTGTTATCTGTGAAATAAAAGTAAGTAGAAGCTTTGTTTCCACTGAGGGATTGGTTTTTTTAGCCCATATATAGACAGGAGGGCTGCGTGGCTGCGAGGTGTAGTTACATTTTTGGGGAGGTGCATGACAGGCTACGGCGTTGACATGATATGTACACCGTCTTTTCAATGCAAAAGTATAAGTGCCATTAGGTGGAGAATAAAGAGTTCCCTCAGCAATGAGTCCTAAAACCCAAAAATTAGTTAGCATTTTAGCTCCCTTGTCTGGATGTCAGTCGGTTGTTTGAATGGGTTTTTGGTTAGATGCCTGAAATAAGGTCTGTGGTTATCACAAGCTTTAGAGATTTTTATGTTTTGTTCTACAGCATGTAATATGTCAGTAATTACCCACTGCATTTTAAAGCTTTTATGTGTTTAAAAAAGGCAGTTGCTAACAAGTTGCTATGACACAAAAGAGCTTCATCACGCCGGACATTGCTTTGCAGCCTTATTGTGACGGCGACATTAAGTCATGCGACCATTTATAGCCTAAGGCCCCAGTCACACAGAGGGCATTTTGCAGGTTGCAAAATGTGAGGTGCACCACACTGCCTTTCTTTTTTAATTGAATGCCACCAGTTAAGAAACGCTTGCTGAGCCTTTTTATTGTTGTCAGGCAACCACCCCATCACCTCCTTACCCTAACCTTCCAGTGTAATCAATCTACCATTTATTTTTGTTTTATTTTATTTCACAGTAATCAGTTGCTAGCTCCAAAAAATGTTCAGGCAGAGGGTGCTTGCTGTAGCTCTGGTTGAGGGTGAGAGACTGTCAGCAAATAGTTTGTTGGGCACAGGGAAACAGAGATCTGTGTGTGT
>JAPZEB010000010.1:4257991-4272588 GCA_029783705.1 Chaetodon striatus
AAGCAGAAGATGAGCAACTGGGGAGATAAAGAATTGCGCGCCCTCCTTGCCCTCGCTAACAAGGAGGCCATTAACCGTCAGATGACGGGAACCGTGAAGGACGGGCCGATGTACGCGAGAAGTCCCTAAAAGTCTCTCAGTGCCATGCTGGTCTCCTCAGACCATTTTCTCACATACCAAGTGATGGGAGGTTGTCTGCTCACCACAGGTTCGTAAGCAGGGGATAGATGAACCAGGTTGTGGTCCGAGCAGCCCAGTGGGGGTAGGGGTAATGAGCTGTATGCATCCTCGATGTTTGCATACAGCAAGTCCAGTGTTTTGCAGTCCCTGGTGTGGCAGTCCACATACTGTGTGAAAGTGGGAAGGGTGGCAGACAGGGAAGCATGATTGAAGTCACCAGAGATGAGGATGAGGGACTGGGGGTGCGATGTTTAGAGCTGAGACACAACAGAGTGCAAGAGCTCACAGGCCACTGCAGCATCAGCCAACGGCGGGTTGCACACAGTTATCGCAATGATCTGCGAGAACTCCCTTGGGAGGTAGTATGGCTGGATGCTAACTACTATCAGCTTGATATCCCTGGTGCAACGTTGCTTTTTAACACTGATGTGCCCCGGATGACACCATCTCTCGTTCACATACATCGCTATCCCCCCTCCTTTCCTCTTACCAGTCTCCTTTGCTCTCCTGTCCGCTCTCAACAGCTGAAATCCTTTGAGAGTAACATGCGAGTCTGGAGTGAGTTCATTCAGCCAGGTCTCCGTGAAGCACATCATCCTACACTCCCAGTACTCCCTCTGCAGTCTGGTCAGCACCGTGAGCTAATCCATCTTATTAGGGAGAGATCTTACATTCTCCATAATAACAGACAGTATAGATGGTTTGTACCATCTTTTCCGCTCGTGATGCTTAGTTCCAGCTCTGCACCCCCGTCTCCTTCTCCGGAATGGACAGTCTGTACTGTCCACTTTGCCACTAAGCATGTGGGTAGACTTGAGATCCACTGCACTATTGAAATAATAAAGGCTTTAGTGGTAGTGATGTTATGACATCTCCCACCCACTGAAAACGTGATGGTGAAGCATGAGTGTTGTTGGTTGTGCTCAAGAGGTAACCTCTGACGCTGAGAATTGAAGCCAACACGGAAGTGCCAAAAACTGCTGTTTGTCTAATGTTCACTTGAAGCTGGCTCCAGAACAGGTCAGTCCCAGTAGAACCCTGTGTTAACAGCACAAAAAAACATGTACAGCCTGGTACAAAAAACTGCTTTGGTCTGTAAGGCTGACTTTAACATTCATGATAACTGCTCAGTGAGTGAATCTTCATGTAGCTATGGGCGATGTCTGCTGATGGGATGTTTTTATAAACTGTTCATGTTTTCCTACGAAAAGTAATGCACCCACATTTGTACAAATTTCACGTATTTTGAAATGTATTAAACGTATTTTGACCAATGTGCTGACAGGAGTAAACAAGGAAGCAGTCCTGAGTGGTGCAGGTTGGGGTGGTGAATGGGTCACAAAAATGTTGACTTTTCCCTAGGACTTTCCCCTGGAGTTGCATGTTCAGAACTAAGTGAACTTTGAGACAGTTTAAAAAAAGTTCTCACTATGTTTTTTTTCCTTAACCTAACCTCTGTAACTTGATGCCAATTACATAACTGTACATTAGGACGTAATGTCCTATGTCATATGGAATGAGGATACCTTGCTGCCGATAGTGTCCTTGGCTTCTCAGTCAGATCCACCCCTCGCTCCTCTGCAGTGTCAGCTTCACGCCCAAATATGGTCATATCTGCCACGAAAAACCCAAGATGGGGATGGCCAAAATGCTGAACTCAAGGCTTCGAAACAACAGTCAACAAACCAATGGGTGATGTCACAGTACCTACATCCGTTATTTTTACAGTCTGTTGTTGCGCTGCACCACACCATCCCCAGTCATCATAGTGGAGCTGCCGGATGTGGTTTCCTAGACTGCAGGCTAATCTGTTAACCTAAAACCATAATAAATGGAATATAAAAAGGTTCTTGATAGAATCTTCTGGCTAGGTCCAGATGTAATTCTTAGAAGGTGGAAAGGTTTTTTATTAAGCCTCCAGAAAGGGTTGTGGGTGGAACCATTACAACACAGAAGGGTTCTCTATGGAGCCTGTCTTACCTCTTGCCCCTTTTCCACCAACATGGAACACATTCTGTTCCAGTTCCCACACCTGATTTTGAACCGTTCAGAGCATTTTGACCAAAAAAAAAAATAAGATTATGAAAAGTTGAAGCTGAAACCAAAAAACAGCTGTTTGTTTTCTTAACCCACAGTAAATCGTTATAACATCAGTGAATGACAGGATGGAGAGGTCAGCAGTCAGAGAAATTAATGAGTGAGAAAACAAAATACGTATCATAAAAGAACAAAGTTTGCAGGTAAAAAATGCGATCTGCCGTCTTGTGACTACCCATAACTTCAGTTGTGCATTGTGCAATGCCCATTTTTGATTACAGTGGTTCTGATCAAACTAGTGAAAACATGGGCTGGTTTACCAGATAATACAAAGGCTCCAAGAGGTTCCTGAACAGAATCAGTTCAAACAACCAGAGCTAATTTGGTAGAAAAAAGGAATCATAGGGGTGCTGGATAACACCAGGTAAAACCCTTTGAAAGGGTTCCATGTGGAACCTTTAGAAAAGGTTCTACTAGGAACTTAAAAGGATTCGTCTATGGGAACAAACTGAAAACTCTATATAGTACTAGTTAGCGGCTTTATTTCAATATAAAAATATACATTAGTGGAACTTTAAAATTCCACTTTAAAAAAAAAAAACGTTAAATAAAAGTATTCACCATGACTTTAGTTTAGGCATCAAAATTGCTAGAAACATTAGCACTAAGCTAACAACCAACAACAAGTTCTCATACCTGAACAAGGCATGTAATGGAAAAAAATAGTTGTGGGTAATGTTTTGAATCGATCAGTCACTGTTACATGTAGGTGAGACATGGACCCTGGTCTTCTCTTCTGCACTGAACTCAGACATAGGTCATTTTAAACAATTTGAACAAATTATAAAAGCTTATGGAGTCATGAAAGTAGTAAAACTAGAACACATTAATCTAATTTACAAAAGATACTGAGTTTCAACTTAAGAAATTAACAAGGAACTGAAAAAATATGTCTTTAAAATAGGCTGGCTCATGCTACTGAGATGCGGCTTTAAAAAAGATTTTAAAATAATTTATTAAATTGGTCCTCTGACTGGGCTCTTTGTTAGTGAATGGTTATACTGGGAATCATTTCAGCTTTGACTTTATCCCCATCCAGACACTGAGCAGAGTCCTTTCCAAAGCTGTGGTGTTCCGGGAAGTTTTATAAGACTCGTCTTGCCAATTACCCAAACACTGCACTTGGAGAGTACTTTTTAGAATGTAAATCAACACAGCTCTTACTGCTGATTATTCCACTAAGTAACTTAAATGTGAGACTGTTTTCTTTGCAGTGATGGCTCCTTCTGTGGTTTGCCTTGTTGAAAATGCATACTTGTGGTCTCGTGAAAGAGACCTGTAAAAAACAAATGTTGACATCTATGTGGTTTCAGCAACAATTGCCTCCGGTTGTAAGAAGAAGTAACCACCCTGCTGGCACAAGAGAACATGTATACATGGAACAGAATACAACTGGAAGCCCAGCAAGCTACTGTCCTGCTGGATTTATGACTTGGTGGTGTATTTTATTATGATATCATAGCCACAGCAATTAAATGGCCTCCATAGTGACACAAACAATGTTTCTGCCAAAGAGGATGTGTGGACAAAGACACAGTTTCCTCTCAAATCATCAGTTAATAAAAATCACATCCAAGAACTGAAACTCAGGTACCTTAACAGGGAAGGGGCAGTGTCCCAAGGCCTTGAATATGTTGACTAACAAGCATTGAAAAATTCTTTTCACATTTTGTTTAACAAGAGTTGGCACACACAGTGGGATAAAGGCTCAGGGCCACTTAGGAGAGCAAACGGCCAACAAGGTGGAACCTGAAAGGCTAAAAATACTCAAGAGGCCACACAGTTAACATAGAGTGATGACATATTTGTATTGGCAAGACAGAAGTGCTTTTCAACGTAACTCATGGAAATTTATGGTGTAATGGAATTGACAAGGGATGGTGATTGTTTTAGCTCTGATTAGGAGTACAATAATGGAGGTCGTTGGTTAAGCTTTTGTCCTTTTGTTCTCCTAAGAACATTTTTCATTATCAGTGTGTAACAAAATTATTTTTTTATCAGTAACTGCGCAAAATAATCGACATAGCCAACAAGACCTCATCCATTGTTTTGTGGGACATTTTGGCCCCTACCATCTTGGATTTTTTGGAGCCAGTGGTGAACATATTTGGAGAAGAAGGTGGAGATAACCCTACTGCTAGCTGCTGGAGTGCTCAGCACAGTGCATTTACAGCTATGGTGAACTGTGGTGATGCTAATGTTCAATTTTTCTGGTGAAAATCATACAAATAAATGAGTCTTTTAGCAAAACAAAACTCTGAACAAGATTTTTTAAGGTGACCAAAACATTATAATTAACCTTCATGAACTGAAAACACACTGAAATAGTGATAGCTACAGCTCCACCTATACTTTGTGAATTTGAAGTTGCGCTATAGTTATAGTTATATATGTTACCGTTATGTTACCTTCCTTGTTTACTGCCATCAGCGAATTGGTCATGGGATCACTGTCTTTCAGAATACATGGGATATGTACTTGGGTGCAATGCTTTTTGTAAGAAAATGTGTGCTTATGAACAGCCTGATTGAAGTCTTAATAACATGTAAATGGGTGAGTTACATAAGAAATCACCCCCTTTAAAGTTTAAAGTTATCATGAATGATGAAATTAACTATAGAGATCAAAATTGTTCTTTGTACAAGGTTGTAAATGTGTTTATTTCTGCTGTGAAGTTGGGCATTTTTAACATGGTGGTTAACAGGGATTTTAGAGCCAGCCTCAAGTGGCCATAAGAGGAACTGAAGTTTTTGGCACTTTGGCATTTGGCTTCATTTTTCAATTTTTCAGCCCTGGAGGTTACTTTTTAACCACAACAGCAGGCTGTTGAAAGTTGAAACCAATTAGTTTGCAACTCCTAAGCAACTTTCAGCTTTGGAAAAAGTAACTGTGGCCTTAAAGTTTTTTATCTTAATCTTTTGCATTTTGAGTTTTTTATTTTATTATTTTAATTTTGCTGTAAAATTGCAACACCTCTGGAGTTAAAAGTGAAAGAGAGATGAAATAATTTGCCAACCCATCCAAATTTAGATTTGAGCTGCTCATGAGTTAAAAATATATCAAACCAAGTCTTTTTTTTAAGAGTGCCACAGTATTCCTATTTTGAAATCTTGTAGGCAGCAGTTCTTAACTCATCTGGAAAGTTGTGTTTTTCCATCTTCTTTTTGGCTTTGGAAACTGGTTCTTTGGAAAATGTTTAATTCACTTTCCTTCCATTCTAAAATCTTTCCAACCACTAGCTCATCTGTTAACATTAGTTGAGAAAGCATTAGGTTTTTAGGCTACCAATTCCATGTTAGGTATGAAACTTTCTGTGTGGTTCTAGGTAGACCCCTCTGAGCAGGTTCCAGGTGGAACCTTTATAAAAGGTTCTACCAGAAACCAAAAAGGCTTCTCCTATTGGGACACACTGAAGAAGTCTGTATGGTTCTAGTTGGCAACTTTATTTTTAAGACTGCAGCATCTTCTTTGGTTCATATGATGTTATCATAACCAATATAAATGTTGTCCAACACTACAAAATAATGTCCAAGCTGTAATTAACTGCAGTTATCCTTTAGTGATTCCAGTTAGTGTTTTTGCCATTTTCTTCCTACTCATGCCTGTCGCACATCATCATCATCATCATCATCAGATAAAACAGCAGACAAACTTGAGCAGACTCGAAAACAGTGAACTGAAATTGAACTGTCACGTACTTGCTGCCAGTAGACTGGTTTCCCAGGATTTTTCTTTCCCAAAAAAGAAGATACTCCACAACCATTTAAGATTAGCTTTCTTGATTCAAAGGTCAACAGAATCCCTTGTGGCAAAATGTGCTTTATGTCTTACATCTGGAATGGGAAATTCTGGAGTGGGAAATTAATCATTAGCTGACAAAATAAGGCACAATACTTGAGAAAATGTCCTTTTCTGTGGGAGTGACTTTCTTCTTTTCCTCTTGAGTCCAAAGGAAGTGCGCCCAAACCATTCAGAAGTAGTCCATGACGTCAAATCGTCTGTGTGATGCAGTTAGCACAAAATTTGCTGTGATTCTTTTTAATACAACATATCTGAACCATGAATTGCACATTCATACTCACAAACAGACACACACTCCTCTTGACTCACACTCTTCATCCTCACACTATTTCCACATGCCGACTAAACCAGTGTTCACTGACACACTGTGAGCACTGATCCAGGCCAGACAGACGCAGCAGGTCACAGATGACGCCAGTAACAACTTCACACAGGAGACTTTCTCCTCTCACAGATGGTTTTCCTTTTATGTTTTTTTCCACTGCTATTGTAAAGAGGGGGCTGACATGGCTGCCAGCTCAAATACTACTCACTGTCCACAACATCATTAGCAGGACACAACGCACATGGAAGTTTTTGTTAGCTGCAGCTGAACACTCAGACTTGATCAGCCCAGTCACCAAACGAACATGTTGGCATTGCACATTTATATATGCCACTAATACATTACATCTGTGGGTTTTTATACGTATCATATCAACGCTTCCAAAATCATGAAGTATATTTGCTGACTTTGTCTTCAGGAGGTGGAGGAGAAAGTGGATGCTGCCAAGCAGCAGACCGCTATTCAAGACCAACAAACAACAAACCCAGTTGTGATTTACCACAACGTTCCTGCTGTCCCAGCCAGGATTGTGCCCCCACAACCAGGATTTTAAGCCAAAACCGAATCTTTTCTTAATCATAACCAAGTGGTTTTTGTGCCTCAACCATTCCACATGTTAAAATCAGTGTTGTTAAAACATAAAAATTCAATATATCTGCTACAAAATAATACACAAATATTTGCAGAAACATACAGTGCCAATTTTATTCTGGCAATTGGGTTGATGATGCCAACTGATCAAAAAAGATCTAAAGGAAGCGCTGCACTGTTTGGCATTTCCCATCAAAACATTCTGTTTGTCTCAGGACATTATGTACAAACCCTCTAGTCACAGGTGACCAATGGGTCCAAAAGTATTAGACATTTAAATAGATTTCTAATATTAATATGAGAACTAGAAATAGGGACAGTGGTGTGGTGGTTAGCACTGTTGCCTCACAGCAAAAGGCTTTCTGGTTCAATGCCGGGTGCGGGCACCCTTCTGTGCGGAGTTTGCATGTTCTCCCCATATCAGCGTGGGTTTTCTCCAGGTACTCCAGCTTCCTCCCACAGTCCAAAAACATGCAGATTGGGGATAGGTTAACTGGTGACTAAATTGGCTGTAGGTGTGAATGGTTGTCTGTCTCTGTGTGTCAGCCCAGTGATAGTCTGGCAACCTGTCCAGGGTGTACCCTGCCTCTTGCCCAGTGTCAGCTGGGATAGGCTCCAGCCCCCCATGACTCTCATGAGGATAAGCAGTGAGAAGATGGATGGACGGATGGATGGAACTAGAAATATTTATAGTATTTTGAGAATAAAGTCATAATTTAACAAAGCCACTGTATTCTGAGATTTAAAAAAAGAATAATGTTGTCAAAATTAAGTCATAGTGCTATGAGAAAAAGGTTGCCTCAAGAACAAAATACCATTCATTGTGTTTAAATTAAGTTCACTGGATTTCGTGTCCATGTCTCAGCATTTCCTGACAGTTCATACTGTAGCTCATCGTTAGCCTTTTTAACTATAAATACCAGAGTTCTTACTGCTGTGTCAATTTTGACTGGAATACAGCTCTGATCTACTGTGCTTGATACAGTAGAGCTAAAACATTCTTATCCCAAGTCATCACATATCGCCACTTTGCTGGCGGACTTTCAATGTCGGCATATTTCAACCAACACTGGGATGTCAACAAAAGCACATGTTTGGGTTTTAGAAAAAAGTCATGGTTTGGCTCTACATTCATGCAGGAAACAAACTGCAGGCTCCCGGGTGAAAGTTCAGGGGTGTTGGAACCATCCACCACCCCTCCCACCTGTTTTGTAGGGACTTTCCAACTCCTTACACTATGTCTTCACCTGCAGCGTTTCAAACTGAAGCCATCCAGCAGCGTATGATACCACCATAACAGGTGCCAACCGGCTAACTGGCAGTGTATCACATCACCATGAAAGGGGCTGTCTTTTGGTGCTTTAAGCACCACAAGCAGAGTGCCTTTCAGTTCTATCATATTGGAGAGAAGGCAGACATCTCTACGGCCGATATCTCCAACACTCAGCAGCTCACACCAAATCAATCTAGATTGATAAATCAGCACTACAGGTAAGAGGAAAAATATGTTTTTGATTTGAGGCTGTGCAGTTTCTTTAATGTGAATTCTGGTATAAACCACGCCCACTTCTGGTCTTTGATCTGAATACGGATACAGAGACAGATAATTCTGCTGTTTAAATAGATACAGAGATATATAATGGCGTCTCTGTACTCCTCCAATAGCTCTCACAAATACAATTTAGTATCCTAGAAGTCAATGCTGTAGAGGACCAGACCACCGACAATAGTTAAGTGGTAAAAAATTGCTTTCTCCATTGGCCCCTGACAGTTTCTGGTCCTGTTGTGCTGCACTGGTTGCACTGTTGATATAAATGCTATTACCAACATAGCCCAGAGTGATAACTTTACACACAGCTGAATGAACGTCAGGTAGATTCAAACTTCCGTATTTTTTCCAGAGTCTTAAAGCCCAGTGAGCTTTAATCATTTTCAGATAGGGCTCAGCTGTCTAAAAGAAACCAAGTCCCCAATGGTGCTTCAGCTGCTGATTCAAACACGTTATGGTTACTGACTCACTCGTGCAACTTGATTTCTCTTAATTATTCTAAAACCTAAATATCCTTCTAAAAGTCTATAACATCAGGTCATCAGCATTTATTAGGCACATAAAAGCTAACATACTGGGCTGCTTAATAAGGAGATTTAATCTTGTAATAATAAAGCTTTTTTTCTTTATTTAAAGTAGCAGTATGTGACATTTGGGGGAAGTTAGTGGCATCTAGTGGTGAGAATTGATGATTTCAACCAGCTGTAACTTCTCCTGGTTAGACTTCCCTCAGTGTTCCGGAGATTTTTACTGGGAGTCAGATTATTCACAGATGTCTCTTTCTCTCCAAAACAAACACACTCGGTGATTTAAACTGGTAAAAAACATTGAATAAAACAGTTTCACATCACAAATCAGTCTTTCTTCTATGCTATTTGGCATGTCCGAGACCAGCAGCTAGCTCAGCACCTGTTAATATGTGCTTACCTTTTTTCTCATCCAGACGTTCAGGAGGTTTGTACCATGAGCCAAATTACACGTAGAGGTCTCCTCTTCTCCAAAACAAACAAACTCAGTGATTTAAACTGGAAAAGTACAGAGTAAAGCAGTTTTATGTTACAAATCAGTGTTTCTCTGATGCTTGTTGGTACATTGCAGATGTGCTAGCCTAGCACCTACTAGTGTGCGTTCCTCTTTTATCTCTGATAGCTTAAGATCCAGAGGGGGACTTCAGGGGGCTTTTATCAGGAGCAGAAGTATCCAGAGGTCTCCCTTCCAAACAAACAAACAAACCCAATGATTTAAATCAGTGAAAATACTGACTAAGCCAGCTTCACATTGAAAAAATCCGTGTTTTTCCAACATGCTCACCAAAGACGGGCTGTTAGCTATGGTAACTGTGAAAAGACGTGAACATCTGTATCTAGAGCCAGTGTGTGGTTTGTCTGTTCTGGGCTACTGTAGAAACATGACAGTGCAACATGGTGATCTCCATAGACAAAGAACTTCTCCCCATGTAGATATAAACGGCTCATTCTAAGTTAACAACAAAAAAAAACAATTCTTAGTTTCATGTGATTATACAATAAAGACAACATACTTATTATATTCCATATCTGCCAATATATTCCTTCAACTTCTACACTATTGATTGCTAAATGAAGCCTCATGAAGCAGATGGCACTCTTGGTTTTAAGAGAGAGGCCTCAAAGAACAGACATTAGAAAGAATAACCTTTTGTTGAACAAAAAGTGCCATCTAGTGGGCTCAGAAAATAAAGAAAATGCTTCATAAGGCTTCATTTGGCTATCACTATCATACACACTGTACTGTATTATTACAACATTCATACTGAAATATTTGGATTTTATGTTTGAGTATGTGGGTAACCTGAAACAGGTTACCCACATACTAACAATGTAAACCAGGGGAGTATTTGTGTTGAATAATTTAAACAGTACACTTTTATTGCAATACTTTTACAGTCCCTTGTGAAAGTATTCACTCTAGAGTAAAACGGAAAATGCCATATTTTTTTAAATAAACATTACCCTGACTGTGTTTTTCCACCTCTGCAACAACTGTCCCAGTCCAGCACTGAAGTCTTGGTTCATGCATTTGTTCCAGCTCATATTGACTATTGTAACGCAGTTCTCTCTAGCCAAATCATCCGACCACATCACCCAATTCTCATCCAGCTACACTAGCGCCTTGCTTAATACTGGATTGACAAAAACCTTCTGCTCCTCCACAACCTAGCCCCCACCCATCTTCTCTAACACCCACTCCCACTTTCTGCCCTCTTCTTCTGCTGGTCCTGACCAGTCCCACCTCATGCCTCAGCACCATGGGTGCCAGGGCTTTCAGCTGCACTGCCCCCAGGCTTTGGAACTCCCTACCCCTATACATTTGACATTCTGACAGCATAACATCCTTCAAATCCCATCTTGCAACGCACTTATTTACACTGGCTCATGCACTCTAACACTGACTGTTTTAATTCAGGGAGCATGATAAAAGTAGAGCCATCACTGCCAAGCATAACTGTATTTCCATTTGTTGCAATAGATGGTTAAATCTATGATGAGAGTGTTCCTGACTAAACTGAGATTATGTGAAACTTACATTGCACACAGTTGGACTTTATTTGACTAACTACCTGACTTCTAAAGGTAAATGGTAGCACCAGAGCTTATTTAGGGACTTCATGACAAAGGGAGTTAAAACATATGCACACACCACATTTTGCAAGTCACCATGAAAGCATTACAATATGCCATGAATATATCTGGGAGTTGCTGACACATGATGAGTATGACACTGTCATTCAGCAGATCCAGTTAAAGGTACTGGACTTTGTGGCCAAGATTGGAGCAACACTGAAGGAGTTTCCACTGTGATGTCATGACAAATATTTCCATAATAACCATGAGTTGGGCTGTATGACTCTTAGATCATGACGTCAATACACTGTGCTATTAATCATAAAACTACTTATAAGCCACAGAGGTCCTGTCATATTAACTGTGATGTCAGAATTAGATGTTGCAACATTAACTGGGACACTGTAGCACAAGAGTCACCAAGACAACATACAAATTTCCTGTCCTAACTGGATCAAATCACATTTAAGTCTATTATATGATACATTTTTCATTTTCATTAAAGCATTACAATAAACTTTTTGTGAAACCAAAAAATGAAAACTGGAGATGAACTCTGGTACTAAAACTTTTATATTTGTTATACAAATACATTACCTACTTCTTCTGAGTAGTTGAGTTACTCCAAAATCAATCCATGTACCTTCTGGAAACTATATAGCACTCTTGGTTGGGTTACTGTCTGTTATCTCATAGTAGGTACTTTAGGGGCATTTTATGCCCTTATTAGACAATGGCCATTGGAGAGCTACAAGGAAATGAGGGGGTTGATGGGAGTGGTGTGCAACTAAGTTCCCCGTATTAATACTATTTTGGAAAAAGTAGAAAAAACTGAAACTTTCAGTTGTCTGTGATAGTATTTATTTCTTTGTGCTTTGGAATTAAAAATTAATGCCCAGTTGACACATACTTAAATTCCTTTCTTACCTCAGTACACTCATTAACCTTAATTTACTGGGCGGTACGGAGCAACCAACCTTTGGATTCTTTGTCTGCGGTTGACTGACTCCTCAGTGGAGACTGCAGACAGCAGCAATGCTGAGTCATACATTAGTGTTGTACTACCGTCATCTGCTGTAACAAGGCAAACCCTTGCCTCATAGAGGATTTGCAGATATATTATAATTCTCCTAGCAACCATGTGTGACACCATCAAAGAGGTCTATTAGAGCCTGCTGGTATTATCATTCATCTTGGGTAATCCACTGGATGACTGCTGGTGATCCCATTAGAATGCATCTGAACATGCGTCTGGAGTGATCACTTTTAATCAGATCTTATTTCCCGCTCTATGGTTCTCAAAGGGCTTTTTACACTACGAATTATATTCATCCGTTTACACACACATTCACACACTGGTGGCTGAGGCTGCCATAAAAGGTGTCACCTGCAACTGTAGTTTTTTTTTTGTTTGTTTGTTTGTTTGTTTGAACACACTGGCACAACGGTGGAACAGCCATCGGGAGCAATTTGAGGTTCAGTATCTTGCTATCAAAGATACTTTGACATGCGGACTGGAGGAGCTGGGGATCGAACCACTGATCCTCTGATTAGTGGACAACTTTCTGAGTCTCAGCCGCCCCACTCAATATGCAAATAAACACATACATCACTAAATTCACTATCATTGAACATTACAGCTAAAGGGAATGCAACCTTTGTACCGGGGACAGTTGATGAGAGTCTGCCCACACACATACAGTGGCACAGCTAATTGTTAGCAAAACACTTATTAATAATTAACATTTATCAAAGTCCAGGTGATTCCTTTCTTAACACATTATATATGTTGAAAAATTATGAATATTGAAAACATGCAATAAGACTGTGTAGTATTGAACTGTGGAGTTAGACTGTTAAACAATTTTTTATAATTTCTTGTGCCCTGGATTTTTATGGCAGGCCTGAAATCATGGCTCGACTACGCACTGCCACCATTCTTAACATTATTTCTCCACCACTGTTAGCTACGTTACAACTAACATTAGACAGCATGGCATTAGTGTCATTTTGATCACAAACTGAAAAATTTGCTACGTTTGACAAGCTCTCTTGGCTCTTTCAGTCTAACGCATCATCTTTGTTAAATGTTACAATTATATAAACACAAGCAAACAGCTGTCACTAACCATTTTACTATAAACAGTGTATGCTACTGGGTTCAGTCCATCGCTTTACAGCTACTCAATCTTTGTTTCGGCTCCTTCAGCCGATACGCCCCAAGCATCTTAGAGCAGACAATACCGCTAATTTTTTCATAAAAGTGAAACCTGATTTCAACCTAGTATTTTTAATTGTTCAGATTTGGCTGGGTGGTTAATAATACATTTTTCTGCTGGGTGACAAAAATATTACACATTTATCTTTACTTTACCCAGACTTCAACAGGTTTAATAACAGAGTTGAGCCGTTTTGGTGTTGGTGAGAGTTTGTTGGGACAGTTTAACAGCTGTTGCTGTGTTAGCTTGTGCTCACCGAGCAAAAGTTGAACTGACCATGTGCTGGGTGGGAGGAATGTGGTTCCGGAGACACTTCTTCATAAATGTGTCTAACCTGTGGAACCTTATGACAGCAGAAGTAAGTTATCTGGTGAGAAATCTGATATGCAGGGATGTCAGCAGAGTACGCGGTCCTTTAGTGTGGCCGAGAACACATTAGCATACACACTGCAGAAAGCATGTGGGCATATGAGCCCCAGACCATTCTGAAAGTGCTGTACTGTAAGTGATCAGATCTCAAGACACATTGGTTGCATTCACACATAGAGCTGTCCACTTGTGATCCGATCACCTGAGACGCATGCTAATACCAGGTGTAAATAGGGCCTTAGTGAGGGCCGTTTTACTAAAATGACTTAAAACAGTATATCACCATCAGACCTAAACTTTCACACCTGATGTATGAAGACTTTTTAGTCAACTTCAGTTGAGAGCCAGGATATTTTTTATTAACAGTCTACCTCCTGACCAAATCCTACATAGCCACAATGTCTATGCTGATGACACCCACATCTACATCCATTGATAACTAATGGCTGGACATTAATTGCACAGTAAGAAACCAAATCTGTCCTTTAGGTGACTGCTGTTTAACCACAATCAAACATATACATTATGGCGCAGGCGGTCCCAATAATATTCATCCATTATGTCCACATCATGAGTTTTTTAGCTGTTCATTTGTGGACAAAGCTAAGCTCCTAATTCCTATGGGATCAATCAGTCAATCAATCAATCAATTTTATTTATAAAGCTCAAAATCGCAAATCACAATTTGCCTCAGAGGGCTTTACAGCATGCGACATCCCTCTGTACTTTGGACCCTCACAGTGGATAAGGAAAAACTCCCCCCAAAAAAACCCTTTAACGAGGAAAAAAAAAAGGTAGAAACCTCAGGAAGAGCAACTGAGGAGGGATCCCTCTTCCAGGACGGACAGACGTGCAATAGATGT
>JAPZEB010000010.1:4275262-4287168 GCA_029783705.1 Chaetodon striatus
GAGGTGGAACCTTTACAAAATTATGAAAGCGTTCTCCTATTGGGACAGGCTCAAGCTCTAGTTGGCACCTATATTTCTTGGAGTGTGCCTGTCAGTTCATTTACCTCTGCGAGCCTTATCTCCAGCTGGGTCTTGGCCTCTATCAGCTCCGTGCAGCGCTGGCTGAGGGCTTGGTCCACAGTGGAGCACTGGACTCTGAGGTCCTCAGTGGTGTCCTGCAGTACTCGCTCCACCAGCACTCTGACACACACAAACAGCAACACTATGTTCACTGAAACCTTTCAATAATGTGTCACATGATCACCTTTACAGCAGCCTCCATGACACACAGCTGAAACACAGTCTGAACTCTGACCTGAGACTGTTGGTGGCCTGTTCCTCCTGCATGGCCTTGGACAGGTTGTCCTGTGTGAACTTTGTCCACGATGTGCAGTTACTCACCCTGCAGCAGACCAGAGGTCATAAAAGTTGTGTTGCGTTTTGAAAATGGTGTTACACACAGACACAGACACACATACACACAAAGACTCACTGGTCCTGCATGGCGGCTGAGCTGGGGTGGTGCCGTGTATCTGGGCTCAGGTTAGTGTATCTTCCACTCTGGTCATCAAGGTTGTAGGCCTGGTACTTATCAGACCAGTCCAACTCTAACGTCTGCTTCGCCTCTCTGTTCATCCTGACACACACGGAGACACACACTAAAGCAAGAGCTGCAAACTTAACAGGACATTTTTTCACGTCAGGCAGTTAAACACTCAGGAAACAAGCTCTGACACTCACTTGATCTGGCTGACAACCTGAGCTGTTGTTCTCTTAAGAAGAGCCTGGATGCTCCTGATCAAGTCCACCTCCTGCAAAACACACACACACCTCTGGTTAGTGTGTGTGCTAGTGAGCCCTCTGCTGGTGTTGCTGCACTGTTACACTGAGTACACTGTAAAACACTTGATCCTGAGAATAAAACTGTGAGAGCAACTGAGTTATTATTTTATGGGGCTCTACAAAATATTTTCTTGATTATTTGATTCAATTAGCTGGTCAACAGAATATCAGAAAAAAACAAAACTGTGCATCTCACTTTTCTATGTTTGTTCGCCTAACAGTTCAAAAGGTAAACATGTCAGCAAATTAGCAAATTCTTCCATTTTAGAAGCTTAAGTGATCAAAAAGTTGAAGTGTTGTGCTTTATAATGAGCAATCCATTATTAGAATGGTTCACGAAGTAAATTTCTGGATCATGAATTAATTGACTTACTGTTGCAGCTTTATGAGTGAGTATAATGAGTATAAATGGGTCAAGATTGTGCTACTGTTGACATGTTAATATTTTGTTACCACACACAATGTAATATGAATTTATTCTGTAATTTATCTGCAATATTTGCTGTATATCTTTTATATGCCATATTAGTTATATATTAATTAAAGTAGCACTGACTGTATCATAATTACATTTATTTTTTTCATTACTTGATGATTAATCGTCCTATTATCTATAAATACACTATTCTTTATTTGTTAACATTGAATGACCATATCACAGCCTAAATTTCACATTACATATTTATCTTTCTGTGTGTGTGTGTGTGTGTGTGTGTGTGTGTAAAAATATTGACCCTGTGTGATGTCTCACACAGCTTCACTATATAGCATCTAAACCAGGGGTGTCAAACTCATTTTAGTTTTAGCTACATACAGCCCAATTTGATCTTGGATGGGCTGGACCAGTAAAACTATTGCACAATAGCTTATAAGTAACATCAGTTCCAATATTTTCCTTTTTTGTGTAAAGAATTACAAGTGCATACAGTAGATGTACAGCCTGTGATGTCTTAAGAAAAATAAGTAGAGTTTCAACAGTATGTCTCAGGTTTTCCACGTTCAGTCAGTCTACTTCTCACTGTCATTACATGTGTATTTATCCATGCATTTCCTGAGACAGTCTGATACAGATTGTTTTGAACTGAAGCTGCTGATTGACAATATTTGCACAATGGTCAGTATATTTAAAGATGGCCACAATAAGTATGTAATGTTATATCAGAGAACTGTATCCTGGTCAGGGTGGAAAAGCCTCTCAAGCAGAGTTTTACATGAAGTTGGCGACCAGATTGTTTAACTTGTTTTAAAACTGAAACCTGGCGCTTCTTAGTTTAGTCAACTAGTGGGCCGGATTGGACTCTTTAGTGGGCCGGTTCTGACCCACGGGCCATATGTTTGACAACCATAATCTGAACTTTATTATGAAGGTAGTGGTCACCTTTAACAGCTCCTCCTCCACGGTGTCTCGGACCAAGTCTGGTCCCAGTCTCCTGGTCCTGCAGTTGAGATTATCGGTAGCGATGGCGTACGGAGTCTCGGTTGCGTCCAGCGCCTTCTCCAGCCTCGTCTTCAGCGCCAGCAGTGCCTCTGTGTCGGCCTGCAGCTGCTCGATATGCCGCTGCAGCTCAGACTTCCAGCAGTGGATCTCTTGTAGTCTCTCCCCCAGGAGACGTGTCCCCTCGGCCTGTGTCTTCAGAGTGACTGCCTCGGTCCTCTGGTACAGGGCTTTGGACTCTCTCTGGATGCTCCGGGCTTCGTGCTGGTCGGTCCCGGCCTGTTGAAGGATGCTGTGGTAGTTGTTGAACCACTCAGCCGGGGAGTATTTAGCTGAGCGGTACCCGGCTGTGGCTGAGCCTGAGGACGGCTGCGGGGCATCCGGCTCCACAGGAGACCCTCTCTCAGGGGCCCCCTGAGCCACAGCTCTGCTGTCATAGTGTGGCCTTGACACTAAAACCTCGGAGCTCATTTTTTTAAATAGTCAAAGACAGCTAATTTAAGCAGGTTTAGTCCTAAATAGAAAGCACAATCAGTGATGCACAGTCCCCACAGCCCTGAGACAGACCCAGCTGTATGTTTGTTTGGCGTTGCCTGGTTACCGCTGTTGGCAGGAGCAGCTCCTGCAGCAGCTCTGGCTCAGGTGACTAATTATCAGAGTTGATAGAGATTAAATGGCAATTTCAGTCATTAATTACGTGTAACAAGCAGAGAAGAATATGTGATAATGGAATCATCAAGCCTAAAAGCCTCTGGGGTCCACTCAAACTCAAACTAGACCTATATAACAACAGAAAAGTATGTGTTAGACTCCCATAAAACCTTTTCACATCCACTTGTTTTTCACACCAAGCATGTGTGTTTGTGGCTGTTGCTGTCCTCATCAATACTTTCTTGTTCTCAACCAGGGGTCACCAACCTTTACTACTAAAAGAGCCATTATTGGCCCAAAAAAAATAAAAAAAAGAATACATTTTAAAAACTCTATCTGGAGCTGCAAAACATATTTGTATAAAGGTAACAGCCTATTAAGTCTAAATTAGCCCATCAACATTATGAATAGATCTAAATGAGCATTACAGGTAATTTACTACGAGGTGGCCACTCTGCAGTGGGCTGTTTATAATTATTTAGTACTGTAACAAATCTGTCCACACATTATTAAATCCTTTATTTTATCCAAGACTTTTCCTTTATTGGATTTGGACTACATAGCTAGCCTTGCGAAAGAGACTCCAGGCCACTGCTACTGAGGTATAGCAAAATTTAGAGGAAAAGGCACCAGGTCGTAGACGTATGACACACATTTTAGTTAATTAAATGTTACGACATTTTTTATTTAATGTATAGGCCACACATTTTTACAATTGTACATGCAGAATGCAATAATCACTTTAGGCCTACAACAATGTCAAATGAAATGAATGAATGTTAAAAAATAACCATTATTCATTTCCAGATAATTTAATCTCAAAGCCACAGGGAGCAACTAGAGAGGGTCTAAAGAGCCGCATGTGACTCTGGAGCCACAGGTTGCCTAGTCTTATTCTAGATTATATAATTCAGTGTTTCATTTCTGACCCTTTTACCTCACTCATCTGCGTTCTCTTCCTCACAAGTTTAATAACTTCACTGCAAAGCATCGTGGGGCCTGAACTTACACTCCTGTTGACCCCAAAACATGAGCAGAATGACTGTGTGACCAGAAAGGCAACAGACTGTTGTGCCGACAGGGATCATCACAGCAAAATCAGAAGCGTCTGAGCAAAATCAGAATAAAGCTACGACTATGATTTAAAGCACCAAATATCTCTCATGGTAATTATTTGACAATTATATATAAACCTAGTCAAAATAATAGACAGGTTTGAACACAATGAGACATGAATGTGTGTTGGTCAGCTGCTCACTGAGACAATACAGATACTGTTACACATTACAGTAGATTTCCTCTGCCCTGGTGATGTTTTGATACACAGACTCTTGTTGGTCTTCACCTGCCTTGTTGTGGTACAACATGTTCTGTTGCTTGGAGGAGCCCATGACTGAGCACGCTACATCTCTTTGAGCTTCATACGCCTAAAAATAAAAACAGAAATCAAACACAGATGAAGGCAGAGTTACACTTAAATGTGTTGCACATTTTGCCACTGAGTGAGTTGGGGGGCTCGAGTCAGAGTCGGGTCACAGATTTGAGGACTTGACAAACACTGATGAAAGACTGGACTTGACTTGGACTTGGTATTCATGATGTGAGACCTGCTTGAGACTTAAAAGTGCTGTATGCAACTCTGGAGAAACACAGTTGATTGTTGAGTCGTTGATTGATTGTTGACTTTAAGAATTAAATTGCTTTTTTTTTTAAAGATATTAGGAAGTTACTTTTTGTTTTTGATCTCAACTGCAATGTGTGCAAACTTGGCAATGTACTAGGATGCATTAGTTAGAAATGTTTGACCAGATCATCAGAATTTCATATGACTTGACTCGCAACTTGCTTGACCTGAGTAAAGACTTGTCTTGACTTATAGCAGGGACTTGACTTGCTTGATTGTTATGACAGTAACTTGAGACTTTTTTGAGACTTGAAGTTTAAGACTTGAGGCTTGCTTGTAACCTGCACATGTGTGACTTACTCCCACCTCTGGTGAGAGCTGATTGTGCAATAATAATAATAATGATCAAAAGCATTTTTGCCTCTGGCCTGAAGATGGTGATGTCAGTCAGTTGGTCAATACTTTTCTCCAGACCGATACACCTTGACATCCTATACTGGTACTGTAGGGAGGTTTTATTGTCCCATTGACTTTTCATTTAGTATTACCACCATGCCAAACAGACAAACATAAGAAATATAAAAATATATTTCAACAAGTTGTAGCTACTATTTACATGTGTAATGAATATTGTGGCCTTTTGGAGCCACTAGTGAGATATGTTTTAGTCCTATTTCTTTACACCACGGGCAAAAAGACACTTATAAAACACTTCATTTACTGCATTTTGATAATTTTTTTTGCACCAATTTGTGCCTGTTCTGCATGAATTTATGGTGTAATGTCTTAAATTTGATTATAAAAAATAAAAGTCCTCTGCTACTTTCATGTTTGTATTGGGGGCACAAATGCACAAGTAAATATGGAGGGGGACCCCCCCCCATGGTCGAAATCTACACCTGTGGTTACACCCACCATTTCTTCTGCGTCAACAGTCTTTGTTGTGTTTCTGCTCAAGTTGACTTCAGGTCCTGGAGACATGCAAGTAAACAACACAATGTATCAAGTCATAAATAGAGAGTATAAATGTGTGTGCTAGAGCATGTTGTGTGTAATGCATACTGTACCTTTTCGGTGGCATTTATAAAGAATGACCAGGGTAAAAGCCAATATCAGGAGTACAGCAAATGCAATGAAAACCACTACGAGAGTAAGTGGAACGTCTGAAAAAATACAGAACAGAGTAAAGCACACTTCCTGAGAACACATCGGTAGTCTTCTGATCTGTGTGTTATCACAGTCTCAAGCACTAAACAGCAAAAGTGGCACCACACACCTTGAATGAGCTCTCAGCATTTGTTTCATGTTCCTTTTTTCATGTTAAATAAAGACATCAGCTCACAGTTGGCTCACCATATGGACACACACACATACCGTTGATATGTTCACCAGGGATATGCGTTGATTGTGATCTAACAGGTTCCACGGTGATGTCAGGGGTCACAGTGCTGGTCAGTGGTGGAACGACTGTTGGGAAAAAAAAGATCCTAAGGACTCGAAAGCTGTAATTTATAATTTTCTATTCATTTCCACACCGTTAAAAAGAAGAAGAGGAGTTTTAACTTAAACTTTTCAGCTGTGTCGTATCTCTGTGGCTCTTTTCCTCATCTTACCTAATGACAGTTGAATCTGTGTGTAATCGGCAGCAGCCCACTGTGAGTCTGAACCACACCAGTATGTCCCAGCATCCTCTTCTCTCAGCTTGGTGATCAGTACTGTGAAAGAGCTGGAGGAAACATCATCTTGCAGCGTGAACCTGCTCTGACTCGTCACCATGTCTGTGCAGTTGTTGTGGTGGTCTCCCTTACAGAGGAACTTCCTGTTATGCCTGTGTTGTGGTGGGTAGGGACAATGCATAGTTCCTGGTTGTCCCACAGTGCCGCTAAGTTTCTTTGACTTCACACAGCACCACTCTGTCAAAAAGAAGTATGAGCAAAATTAGTTAAAAATGTCATTACATATAGGCTATTATTCTTTTTTTTTTCTATTTTTCCACTACGTCAGTACAACACCGCAAATTGATGGGGTTTTTTTTCCCTTCAACAACAAACACACATGTTTGGATTTAGGCAACAAAAACACGTGGTTAGGTTCAGGAAAGAAGAATAGGGTTTGGCTTTGGAATCTTACGGGACATGAACACCGCTCTCTCAGGTGAGGGTAGGTGTTTTTTAGTTTGTTTCTGAAGCTGCAAGTTACTGCCCAAGTGCCGGATTTCAACGACTTCGGAGTGAGACCGGGCTCAACAAAAGCATCCTAGCATCCTATACAATGTGATCAACAATGTGCATAGCATTCATTTACCATGTAGCACTGACGAAAATCGAAATAAGTACTAATTAAACAAACTCTCTTGCCCTCCTCTCAAGGCTTTTGCAAAAAAAACTTGGCAAACTGAAACACATCAAAGTTAAACGGCAGTTCTAACATTCCATATATTTGCACACACCATATCCTTTTATTGTTTGTGTCGTCTCAAAGCAGCTCATTGCTGCTGCAGTAAACAACAGGATGTTTGATAAGTTTCAGTCTGGTTTACGTCAGTATCACTGCACTGAAAAAGCCCTTCTTAAAGTCACCAATGACCCCTTAATGAATGCTGATGCAGGCATGTGCTCAGTTCTTGTGCTGCTGGACTTAAGTGCGGCCTTTGACACAATTGATCATCTTTTAGATAGACTGAGGCACTGGGTGGGTGTATCTGGTACTGCCCTAAACTGGACAGGAAGGAAGTTTTGTGTGTCCGTTAATAATGTCTTGTCATCCATTTCCCATATCAACTACGGTGTGCCTCAGGGATCAGTCCTGGGTCCAATCTTGTTCTCATTATACATGCTCCCCTTGGGTGATCATCATCCGTTGAGACAGTGTCTCTTTCCACTTTTATGCAGATGACACCCCTCTTTGCGTTGTGATTATTGCAACAGCCTTTAATTCTGTCTTAAACAAAAAAAACCCTTACAACGACTTCAAATTGTTCTGAACTCAGCCGCAAGGCTTTAACCAGAACCAGGAAGCTCAATCACATCACACCAGTTTTAGCCTCTTTACATTGGCTCCCTGTTTGTTTTAGGATTGACTTTATAATCTTCCTGATTATTTTTAAGGCTTTTCATGGCCTGGCACCAGACTACAGTTCAGACTTGTTAGTCCCTTATGAACCTCTGCGTAGTTTGAGATACTCGGGCAGAGGTCTTCTGCTTGCCCCAGAGTCCAGACTGAAGACCAAAGGGACAGAGCTTTGCAATCAGGGCCCTGAGGTTCTGGTATGCCTCAGGAGATAAGGCTGTCTGAGTCAGTGTCTTTGTTTAAGTCTCTCCTAAAGACATACTTCTATCAGAAAGCATATTTTGACTTTATCTGAGCTGTCTGTCTATTTTATTGCTAGCTTATTGATTTTATTTTCCATTTATTATCTTGATTTTAGTTTTGGCCTTTAGTGACATTTTATGACGTTATTCTCCTTGTGTTTTAAATGTGTTTAGTTTTGTTGTACAGAACTTTGTAACTGTGCTTTCAAAGATGTTATATGAATAAAGTTTATCATTATTATTATTAATATTATTATTATTAACCTTCCCATCTGCAGGTAATTGCATGCTACCAATCATGCACTTTATACGGCCTTGTGGCTAATTGTGCCATACAGCACCACCACTGGGTTCCTGCTCTGCCTCCCAACATCACCGACCTCTACCTGGAGATGAACTACATCAGTGAGATCAACAGCAGCTCGCTCAGAAGCTATGACCAGCTGCAACGAGTAGATCTTGGAAGTCAGAAAGTACAGCTCGTCATAAGAAACAATGCTTTCCTCAAGCAGAGAAACTTGATAAAGTTGGTCCTCAGTGACACTCAGCTTCAGCTGGAGCCAAGGGCTTTTGCAGGACTGTTTAATTTACAAGAATTGTTTTTGGATCATTGCAATTTGGCAGACTCTATACTGGCAGAAAGCTATCTGCAGCCGCTTTTATCGTTAGAAAAACTTAATCTCTTTGGTAATAAAATAGTGAGACTCCGACCAGGACTGTTCTTTTCAAAACTTACAAAGTTCACACAGCTAAACCTCAAATTGAATCGCATTGAAAGTTTATGCGAAGAGGATCTTGTCGGATTCCAAGGGAAATACTTCACACTCCTGAACTTACAATCCAATCACTTTAGGTATAGTGGTGATTTTGACTGGGAAAGATGCGGGAACCCTTTCAGACGGATGGCGTTTGATACCCTTGACTTATCCAGCAATGGGTTCAGCATGACCATAGCAAGACATTTTTTTAAAGCAATACAGGGTACTCCGATTGCTCATCTTATATTATCTGGACACATGGGTAAAGGATTTTCATTTAACAATCTTCCAGATCCAGATGAAAACACATTTGAAGGCCTCATAAATAGTTCAGTTACCATTTTAGATCTGTCTAAAAATTATATATTTACTTTGCAGAAGGCTTTTTTAAGTCCTCTGAAGAATGCAAAAATTATTAACATTTCCATGAACAAAATCAATCAGATAAACAGAAATGCCTTTGATGGTCTTCAAGGACATTTACGATTGCTCAACCTGTCATCTAACCTCCTGGGAGAAATATATTGTCACACATTTACCAATCTGACAGACCTTCGGGTATTGGATTTGTCTTACAACCACATTGGGGCCTTGGGACACGAAGCATTCAGTGGTCTTCCTAAATTACGAGCATTATATCTGACGGGAAATTCACTGCGAGCCCTAGGTTTTCCTGCACCATTACCAAATCTAGATTTTCTTCTCTTGCGCGACAACAGGTTGACATCTATATACAACATCAATAAACTGGCTAATAACAGTATCCATGTGGATGTTGCAGACAACAGACTAACAAACTTGGATGATATATTTGTTATTTTAACTCAATTCAGGCGTCTCCAAAATTTCTTCTATGGTGGCAACTTCATCAAGTGGTGCACACTAAGTCAGAATGTTGCAGTACCACACAATAATAGTTTGCGAGTGCTGGATCTTCATGACAGTTCCCTGTATAGAATCTGGGGGCAGGGGGAGTGCCTCAACCTTTTTGATCATCTAGAGAATTTGCAGGGTCTAAATTTAAGCTTAAACTCACTTCCAGCTCTCCCACAAGGGATTTTTAATGGTCTAGGCTCAGTCATAGAGATCGACCTCTCATCTAACGCCTTAACTTTTTTGCAGCCGGATATTTTTCCGGTCAGCCTGAAAAGACTCGACCTCTCTAACAACTTTTTGGCCTCTCCGGACCCTAGGACTTTTCGCTCCATCAGCTTCCTTAGCCTGGCTGCAAATCGGTTCCACTGTGATTGCAATCTGGAGAGCTTCCTGAAGTGGCTGAACGCGACGCATGTAAACTTCCTCAGCCCGACTGAAGAGTTGAGATGCGAGTTTCCGGCTGCTCTCCATAAACGTTCTCTGCTGGAATTCTCCACAAATGTCAAATCATGTGAAGAAGATGACGAAAAGTCCGTCCAAAACCTTAAGTGTGCTCTTTTTATCCTCTCCGCTCTCCTCATCATTACTTTCATCCTCAGCGGGATTGTTTATGCCCGTCTGCGAGGGCACATATTCATCATCTACAAAAAGATCATCAGTAGGGTTGTCGAGGGCCCAAAACCAACAACTTCTGTGGACGAAGTGCAGTACGATGCCTTCCTCTGCTTTAGCAACAATGACTATAGGTGGGTAGAGGCTGCATTGCTTAAGAAGCTGGATAACCAGTTTTCAGAGGAAAACATCCTCCACTGTTGCTTCGAGGCCAGAGACTTCCTACCAGGTGAGGATCACCTTTCCAACATCAGAGATGCCATCTGGGGCAGCAGGAAGACTGTGTGCATTGTCTCCAAAGAATTCCTTAAAGGTACAGTGTTTCTGACTTATTAACAGTTGCAAGGCTACATTAGTCTGCTTAAGTCTTAGCTTTGAGATATTTTTTTTCCTTTTTTCAAGCCATAGTTTGACATTTTGAGAGATACACTAATTCCCTTTTCTTGCTAGAGTAAGCTGAAAAGAGATACAGCTGTCCTGTGTGTGCATTTTTAGTAACTTAACACCCCCTGAAAATCTTGTTTTTGCTGACCTGCAGTGGCTGAACTTTCACTTGGCTGCTGTGATATACAAAATGTGAAATCTTAAAACGCAGGTCTATCACTTGGCCAGACATAGGGACTTATTTCAGGAAATCGCTTCTCCTAGCCGAGAAATAATCTGACAAATCCCCTGTAAAACCATAACTTTGTGAACCTTAATGGTGCTGGTAGGCATACGTTTTGTTTTATTTTCAACCTTTGCACAGAGAATGGCTATTTCCAGTCTTTACACTACGCTAACTTTGCTGGGTGGAGCTTCATATTTAATGAACAGATATGGGAATGGTATTGTTTATGTCATCTAACTCTCAGCAGGAAAGTGAATAAAAGCTTTCCAAAATATTGATCTATTCCTTTAAACAAGCCACTTTGTGCCATTTCCAAAGGCCAGCAAGCACCATGGCCATAGAAAGGCTATCTTCCTCTTATCTCTCCTTTCACTCTTTTGTGAGTCATAAAATGAGTTACCAAATGAAATATTAAATAGGTTATTACAACTAATGGAGTCTTGCCTCTCTCTAGATGGTTGGTGCTTGGAGGCGTTCTCATTGGCCCAGGGCCGGATGCTGGAGGAGCCAACAAACGTCCCGGTTATGTTGGTGGTAGGGAAGGTATGTATAAGGCTGCTGAGATACTTTATTTACACCCATTTTCCAAGGGTCCACAAAAGCCATATTAAGAATTTTTAAATTTCTGTCTGTGGGTAGATTTACTCAGATCTTTTTGGGACTTTGCGGGCGGGGGAAAGTAGCAGCCAACAAGTAGTTGCGTATAAACTTCAAGGAGATACAGAGCAATATTAGCATTCATTTGTAGTGTTTTTTGCTGGCCATTTGACAAATATAAGTCCAATATTCCCTCTCCTTTTAGCTCTGGTCTCTAAATCCTACAGGAAATATGTAGCTCCTTGCTAAAAATTACACAATGTTCAGCTTTGTCTTTCCTGCTGTTTGATGCTGGGCAGATAGTGCAGTGCACACACAAGTGACAACTTGAACATATGAATAGTGTTGTAGTGGAGGGTATACATAGGTATACAGGATATACTAGTGATGGCCAAATGAAGCCACATGAAGCATTTTCTTTATTTTCTGAGCCCACTAGATGGTGCTTTTTGTTTAACAAAAGGTTGAAAGCACACTGAATTGCTATTTTTGAGGCTCTCTCTTTAAACCAAGAGTGCAATCAAGTGGGCTCATAAAATAAAGAAAATGC
>JAPZEB010000010.1:4309280-4320405 GCA_029783705.1 Chaetodon striatus
AACATTATGATGTCACAGTGAAGTTGACCTTTTGGATATAAAATGCCATCACTTCATTATTTAACCCAATCAACATTTGTGTGAAATGTTGCCATAATTCACATATGGATTCTAATTCTAATCAGTTTATTTTTCAATCCAAATGGACGTTTGTGTCAAATTAGAAGAAATTCCCTCAAGGTGTTCTTGAAATATCGTATTCACAAGAATGAGACAGACAGGCTCACAGTGACCTTCATCTTTGATCAACAAAATACAATCAGTTCATTGTGGTTCCAAGTGGATGTTTGCACCAACTCTGAATAAATATGAGGGTGTTCTTGAGTTACTGTGTTAACAAGAATGGGATGAAAGGCATGATGGCCCCAAAACATTATGCCTCTACCTACTGCTATTGCTGGTGCAGGCATAAAAAACATTGAGCTGCTGCGCCAGCAAGTTTGAGGTGGAGCAGAAGAAGGATGGATAGTGCGCCTACAATATTTACAATTTGGATTTTTTTCCCTTCAAAAACGGAGAACTAGTAAACTGAGAGACCCTGGCAAGACCAGCATGTATGAGCTAGCGTTGCAGAGGAACTTTTACATCTATTACAAGCATCATCGACCACGGGGTACATCTTTGAGATTCTAATTTTCGGTAGATGAAGTCTACCGCACCTGGCACATATTGATGAGATGTGTATTCTCAAGAATGTATCTGACCACTGTAAATTGTAAGTTCAGATCAACCTGCAACACTTCTCTCAATGCATCGAGAGTTGTTGCCTGTAAAGACGAAAGTTTCAAATACACAACAGATATTGTGCCTTTGAGAGATGGAGCTGTTGGAAATAGAATACCTACGGGCTGCTGTTCAGGGATTAATGGAAATGAACCTGTATGTTTACGAGCCCAATCTCGAACCTGCAAATGTCTAAAAAAATGTGTTCTCGGTATATCAAATTTAGCTCTTAGCTGACTGAATGAGGCAAAAACATCATCATCACCTTTCTCACCCCAGACTCACGGGAAGAACTGATGATTGTGAGGGGGGAACTGATGATTTGCTGCAATGGGGGCACAGAACGAACCAGTCAGCCAAAATGTTTCTGCACTTGAGCCCATATACGTAAAGACTGATGGACTAAGGGGGTGATGAAAGTGTAGTGTGGCGTGATAGGCATGGCAGAGTACAACAAGGCCAGGAGGGATGTTGGTGCACAGGCATCTGCCTCCATCTGCACCAAGGCTGGCGTATTATCATTGGTGTAGGTCTGAAGCCAGTATGCCAAAGCTCTTAGGTTACATGCCCAGTAGTATAATTGGAAATGTGGTAATGCCATACCGCCCAGTGATTTTGGTCTTTGTAAAAATTCCCTGTGGATACAAGGTGGTTTCTTGTTCCAAATAAAATCAGAGATAATCTTTTGGGCAAAATATCCATTGTAATTAAATTAATTCTGCCTGCTAATGAAAAGGGAAGCATGGAGCAATTGTCAAAGGCCACCTTAGTGGACTCCAGAAGAGAAGCAAAATTAAGCTTAAAGAGGTCATAGACCTTTTGAGCCACTACTATACCCACACATGTAAAGTTGTCACTAGCTACCTCAAAAGGATAGGAATTAAAGGAGAATACTTATGCAGCAGAGTTGACAGGGAAAAGCTCACTCTTTGAAGCATTAATTTATACCCAAAAAGTTCACTAAGATGATCTAATACAGTCGTAATCTGGGGTAAGGTATTCTGGGGATAAGTTATATATAACAATAAATCGTCAGTATATAGTGATAACTTTTGTTCCCATCCTCCTCTTAATATGCCACGAATATCAGTAGAGGAGCTAAACAAGATTGCTAAGGGCTCAATGGCCAGTGCAAATAGAAAAGGGGAAATTGGACACCCTAACCTTGTGCTGCATTGTAACAGGAAATACTGGGAATTAATATTGTTGGTATGCACTGATGATGTTGGGGACTTATAATGCAATTTAACCCATGCTTTCTAGACACTGAGACAGGTAGCCCCAGTCAACCCTATCAAATGCCTTTTCAGTATCCAGAGAGATTATTACTTCAGGTAATGGTTGATTGGGGTGTGCAGAATACATAATACTTAAAAGGTGGCAAATATTAAAGAAAGAGGTGATTTTTTTATTAAATAAGTTTGGTCCGGAGAAATTGTAGAATGAAAGGTGGGCTCCAGGCGATGGGCCAAGATTTTAGGCAAAGGGGATCCTTATCCTTTTCAGTAGGACAGACATAGAGGCCTGATAAAAGGTTGGAGGAAGGCGGACTTTCACAAATGATTCATTAAAAACAGAGCAAAATTGGCAATTAAACCATGAATCAATCAGGTCCTGGGGCTTTTGCATTTTGCATATTGTAAAGGGCTGCTCTGGTTTATTCTATAGACAGAGGTTTTTCCAATTGCTCCATGAATGATTCACTTACTTGAGGTAAATTTATGCTCTGAAAAAACATGTTGAGTTTAAAAGGGTCGGGGACCACCTCAGAAGTATAAAGGGCGGTATAAAATCTTAAAAACACATCATTAATTAATTGCTCATTGTTAGAGATCTGACCATCATGTGGGGTTCATCTGAGTTTGCCTGGGATCTTTTTTAGACTGTGTGGGGTTTTTTTTCAGAGCCTTCTGATATTCCTCACCATCTGGTCGAAGTTGTTATTTCTGTATTAAGAATCTTACCTGGCACATCACAGAAGAACTCTTTACTGAAGTCCCATTCGGCTTGCCGTTTGTCTCTGTCAAAGTGGTCCTCGGGCCATCGGGGCTCCTGGTGACTACAAAACAATAATAACATTAGCACTGACTAAATCATTTAGATAATATAATCATACATCTAAGTTATTCAGTCAGCCAATACCCATTCATTTTACGCTTGAACAAATAACCATGCTCTTTAGTTGACTGGCAGATTCAAATCGAGCAGACATTGTTTACCAAGAGTCTGGTACTGCTTCTTAATCACTCTTTGATGAGCTGACTATTAGGACAACTGGCAGCAAATCTTAGTTTTATACCGTATTTATTTTGTTCTTTGGTTTTTACAGCACTTCTGTCAAAATATAGATGGAAAAATGTACACAAATCATTATCATTATTTTGTTTAATTGCTGGAGATTAAAACCCTGTACCTGGAGAGGAAGACCATACCATTGCGTATCAGTTCAAATATCTTTGTATACATGTTCAAAAATGAAACCAAAATGTCCCAGATTCAGGCATTAGGCATTCTGCCATCTTGCGCTGGTTATGTCATTTGGAGTTGGAGTTTGCATGGCAGTGATCGGGAAGTGGAGCCATGGCATCAAGTTGCAGCCCATACACCTGTCTGACCAATTGTGAGCAGCACCCTTGATCGTCTGTGAGCACATTTGCATACAGAGCTGTTAATCATGAGATCATACCCCCCTTTATAGCATCACATAGCTCATTTAAACCAAACTTTGCAGAAAAATGAACAATTAGTGTGATAATAACTACCTAATATGACAGAAACCATCTTTGGGAAAAATTTATTTGACATGTATTTGATTTTTTAGTTTGGCCCATGTCCCATCTGCTAACAAGGAGGGGGCGGGGTTTACGACCTATACTGCAGTAAGCCAGCAGGGGGCGATCAAGAAGTTTTGGCTTCATTGATCTTAAGATTTTGGAAACACATACCAAAAGTGAAAAAATATTCTTTCAAAGTACACACATTAATGTCAGTTCAAAATAAACAGTAAGCTAAAACGACAGTGATGATACTCTGTGTTTACCACTCCATTCACCAACTAGACTCAAAACTAAAGGAGACCGTGCTTGTGCTGTCAGGACCCCAAAACTCTTCCTGTTGAAATTTGTGTTTAAACGTCTCTGACGTCTTCTAAATCACTACAACTAGAATAACCGCCTCGCAATAATATGTCTCCACTAACTGGTCAAGTTGCAGTTGACATCCATGTCTGTCCAGACTCATATGTAGCCATGACAGCTGTTAGTGCTTCAAATATGGATGTTGTGACAAAAAAGCTACATATTCTAAAACAGGTACTTCACACACATCTTCAACATGGCAGCACAGAAGGTCTATACAGTCAGCATGGTTTCAAGATTAGAGTCACCAATTCCATATCTGACCAAATGTCTACCCTTCTGTTCCTGAGATATGATGTTGAGTAATGGCCAGAGAGTGACCAACACATCCAATCAGTTCATCCTTGAGTCTAAGCAGACGGACAGATGTACGTAAGGACAACCTGAAACATACTGACTGACTGAGGCATAAAAGCTAATATTTAAAAACCCTTTTTAACTCTTTTTTATTAACGTAGTTTGATATGTTTTTTGTTGGGGGCATGGGGTGGGTAATACATTGTATAATCTGTGATGCACTTTGTAACCCTGTTTTGACAGGTGCTACATACAAGTTACTATTATTACTTTTGGGTAGCTGTCATGCTGCCCATTTTATATACAGTCACTGGTTCAGTATAAGCAGGAACAAAGCAGACAGTCTGTTTGCATGATTTTAAAAAAGGTGGACAGATGTCGCTGTGTCCGACGCTGCAAAGTCAGTGGATCCAAAATGAAGGAAGCAGATCTGATGCTTAGTAATGAAATAAGCAGCAGTAATTGCTGTTCCCCCCAAAATCAGATGACTGACGCACTGCAGTACCAGGATACTGACCTCATTATTATAATAATCATAATAGAGGCTCTGATTGAACAGGAGGCCTGAGGGGGCGATGTGCAGACAAGTCTTTGGTCTGTGTGTATGTACTGTGTGTTTATGTGTTGTTTTGCAGGAATGATGCTGCAGCCGTGTTTTCTGAGTAGTGTAATGCCTACATGCCAGTGAAGATGAGGATTATGGTTCAGACAGGCTTCCTGTGTGTATGTGGGGTTTTTTAGGGGCCACGTCCTCTGCTAGAAACAGGAAGGCAGAGTAATCGGGTGTCTGTCAGAGAGAGACTGAGGGGTTGACAGACTGAGGGGATGAGGCAGGGAAGCTTGCTGACAGCAGCAGAGGCCTCTCGTACACACCGTACGCACATAAGTACACAATTACATCTGCAGACAGACGCGTGGAGCGAGACAGAAGGGGAGACAAAGACAGCCACAGAACAGCAGGAGACAGAGACACAGAGACACAGAGGAAGACACAGATTGCAGCTGAAAGAATCCATTTTCTAATCAGCAGAGTGGAGCCGCAACTCTTCTGAACCACATGAATACAGGACACAAAAGTCTGATTCAGAAGGGTGTGATATAACTGCAGTGAAAACATCATGATTCAGGCATCAGCGTCATAGGACAAACCAACACTTAAAAGCCAAACAGGTGAGTTTATTTGTTGCTTTGGAGATGCTTAAAACAAGGCTAATTTAATGCAAATGGAGGCATCAATACTGGTTCTGCCTCTATCAATTTAAGCAGAAAAAACTGATTTGATATGAGTAGTGATCTGAGCTCAAAAGTGCACAGTCAAAGAGACAGAAACAGACAGCAGATGGAGAGACAGACACAGACATGCAAAGACCTGCTCTTGATTAGTGGACAGTCTCTCACTGACAGAACACAGTGGATGACCTTGTGGATGGACAGATCTCTACTTTGCTCCCCTTTTCTTTCAAGAGGGGATTCAGACTTTTCAGCACGTCTGTCAACAGTATCTTTCAACTCTTGTGGCCCCCCCCATCACCACTCTCTGTCTCCAACCCCGGCTCCCCCTCGACCTCTCACTGACACATATGAAATAGTGGGCTGGTGTTGTGAGGTTGCATCTAACTGCCATATGTAACAATATTTTGCTTTTGTTCATAAGGCTGCTGATTTGTAACCCTGTTAATGTGAAAAAAGTTTTACAAAAACCAGGCATTTCATGAAATGAGAAGCTACATCAATCGTAGTCTGATGTTGTCTGATATCTGACAGAATTGTCAACGCGTTACACTTCGCTTCCACGTACTACAATTCTGGAAAATGTATTTTCGGTTATTGTGTACTTTACTAAATTCTAAAACCATTCCTTGGTTGAAAAAAAAGTGTGCATAACTGTGTGTCAAGTTACTTTTTGGCCTGCTCATCAGCGTATTTGAAGGGGTAGTTTGCCAGTGTGGCTTTGTAGCCCGTGTTCTTCACCATGTTGTTCCAGGTGACCAGTCGCTGCCCAATGGCTGTTCCTCGTGGCTCAAAACCCTTTTGGGAACAAAGACAGAAACGATTAGCGAACAAGTTTTGATAATTGGAATATCGTTATTGTTTTCACAGTGCAAACAGTACAACCCCAATCCAAAAAAAGTTGGGGCACTGAGACAATGAGACACATTCTGCATGTTTTTCAACAGCGTGGCTTTGTAGTAAAAGAGTCCAGGTACTAGAATGACCTGTCTGCAGTCCTGACATGACTCCCATTGAACATGTGTGGCATATTATGGAGTGCAAAATACAACAACAGAGACCCTGGACTGTTAAGCAACTAAAATTGTATATCAAGCTAGAACGGGAAAGATTTTCACTTTCAGAACTTCAACAATTAGTGACCTCAGTTCCCAAACACACTGAGTGTTGTTGAAAGGAAAGGTGATGTCACACAGTGGTAAACATGCTCCTGTCCCAACTTTTTGAAACATGTTGCAGCCATCACATTCAAAATGAGTGTATATTTACAAAAACAATAATCAATTTGAGCATTAAATATCTTGTCTTTGGGCTTGGATGTGTTATGTTATGGTATAATGATGCAAACTGACCATCGTACTGCAGCTTTCCATTCAACTTAAAATTATGGAAGACACTGTAAAAATCCCTCTGCAACATTGCACTTTTTAAGTTACCTTGTTCCACCCAGTATGAGCTAATAAAGGTGTACCAGGAAGGCAGTTACATATATCTACAACTGGGTTACTATCAAAGTGAGCAGGGTTCTCAACATTACTTCTAACACATAAACAAAACCATACCTACTCAGTATGCAAGGGAAACCAAATGTAACTGATAAAGTCTTTAATACATAATAATGTCAAAGTGTTGGTACTGTTAATATGTGCAGTGGAACATCTCTCTCTCATAAAATGTGATTTCTGTTTGCATAAGGGCACTTAATATTTCAAACAGCTTCTGGCCTGGAGCCATGCTGATCTCCTTGTTCCCTTCACAGACCACACATCCTCAGTGTTCAGATCTGGGTGAGGCTGCATGTTTGGAAGCAGAGAGAACCGTGGGTCTGTACTCACAAGCAGTGGGTCAGAGAAATCCGGCAGGTCAGGCACCAGGATTCCCACAAGGGCACAAACCACGATGAGCACTGTGCACACCCCCAGCACCACCACTGGCCAATCAGCTATCAGCTCGGCATAGCTTGAAACAAGGAGACTTTATGTTAGTGAACACAGTGGTGACAAATACAGGACCTGTGACTTGACCTGTGACAGCTTACTTACTGGTTATTTGAGATTGAGTGTTAATGTCATACTCCAATTACGTTTATAGAGAAACAGAAGACAAAAACTCTTCGGGTAGTCTAAGGGATAGTCTGGATCTTTGAAAGTGGAGGTGTATGAGGTACTCTCCATAGTCTGGGTATTACCTTAAGTAGATGGTAGGCTGCACGCCCACTGTTTGAAGAAGCAGTACTGTTAGTACTGCCACAGAAGCTAACCATCTACTGCTGCAGATGTAAGCAATAACAAAATGTATTTAAGCCATCTAAAAAAATCTAAATCAGCTTATGTGTATGCTATATTTTGAGTATTTTCACTATTTTACTTTGCCACCAAACTCCATTGAGAAAAATGTGAATTTAATATTGCTAGACATGGGAGCTTCTGGTCTACCACTGCCTTGATCAGTTACTTTGTTAGTGTTATTTTGTGACTTTGGCATTTAAAAAGTGTTAGTTGTGATCTAATTAAGTTACACAATAATACATACAAAATACTGTTTGAGGCAGTGGCAGACCAGCAGCTTCCATGTTCAGCAAGGTAAAATTACCGTTTTTGTTAAAGGAGTCTGGTGGCTCTGACGAGAGTGTAGATGGGGAACTAAAGCAATTAATAGCTGTCTCATCTTTGATTCTAATCAATCATATTCATATATGCTAATCAACCACCTGAATCTGGCCCAACCTTAGCACTGCTGCGTGTGTGTGAGTGAGACAGAGTGATAAAGAGGGGGAGGAGAAGGTGAAAGGTTGACTATTGCACGCAACGTTTCTGTAAGCACCGCAGGTCAGGCAGCATCACTAGATGCAAAACAAGCAGATTCCAGCCTCTGAAAACTGTCCACAGTGTGTCTCACCTGTTCCTTTTCCCTGTCAAACTGCCAATTTAATTGCTTGAAGCAGGGTTTTAATGATTGTACTGAGGACACTGGCTACCTCCTTTCAACTTCCTCCACCAGTTAACTGGAGAAAAAACTTAACAAAATACAAAGCATTCAAATACCGATTTAGATATCAATTACCATGGAAATGATTGAAGCTTCAGAGCATTTGGGTCAACGCTAATACACTTAAACTGATACTGATTTTTTTAGATGGCTAAAATATGTTTTATTGCTGCTCCCCTCTTCAGCGGTAAATGACTTGGCAGCACTCCTGTCTGCTTCTCCAAACTAAGGGGAGTTTTGACAGACATCTACCGTAGGTAACATACTTACTATGGACAAATCCTACATATAACCCCACTCAAAAAAATCTGAACTATCCCTTTAAGGCATTTGCCTGATTAGAAATACTGTTAGTAGCTGTCTCTGTGGTATTTTCTGTGCATACTTAGATTCTCCATCCCTATGCAAAACTCATAACACTTGCGATATTGCCCCTAAACCTTTCTGAAAGCCCTGAAGAAGCTGTAATCCTCTATTAAACAGTCTGCTGGATTAGGTTTGAGACAGCAGAGTTTACTGCAGCGTAACAGAGAGACGAGGAGATCCAAGCTGCTGCTTAACAGAGGCCAGGTACAGAGAGAGATACACAACTCCCATCGATAACTCTCATGACTCACTGCTAAGGAATGATGGCTCCACAGGAGCAGTGATGGATGGATGACACAAATAAAGGGAGGAGGAGGAGGAGGAAGAGGAGGAGGAGGAGGAGGAGGAGGAGGAGAGCTTTGCAATCCAGAACATCAACACAGGAGGAACAGTTTTTGGCAGGTCTCACCTTTTGGGGAATCGAAAGGGCCTTGCAGGGCTGAAAAACAAAAAGAGGGAGATAAATCAGGCTTACATTTTGAAGTCAAAGCAACAGACGATAAAAAACAGATTTGCAGAGACTTTTGAGCAGGAGTGGACATCTTGTCTTCATAATCCCCTGTCTTTTCTTTTTCCAGCAGCAGCACACACCTTGGGTACTGGACCCCTGAAAACATTCAAACTGACATGGCTGTCAAAACCACTTTGCGGTGAACCTATCATAATAACCTTTGCTCCTTTTTCAAATCCCTTTCAGATGTGACAGACAAGCTTGCAGTGCTGGTGTTTCTAATACACACGTGCCACACACAGACAGTTTAGGACAGACACAAGAAATCTAGATGTATGCTACAGATTGACACAGACATGAAAATTCTTGTGACTCTATTTTCTTTTGTAGTGTATCCTGTAATGTGGCCTCCTGATACTGGCAGGTTAGACCAACAGTGAGAGGCGTATGAAGCTTTCAGCTGCTCAGGATCTATCTGGACTTCTCGTCAGCTCCTCCTGGGAGCGGTGGGGAAGCGTCCGGTATGCTGGGAGCAGCAAACGCCCCGGGCGGAGGGGAAGAGGAGGGAAGAAGAGGAAGGGGGAGAATCAGATACGGCCACCTGATCACAGCGGGGCTGCAGGAGATAAATGATATGGGCCAAAGGGGTCAGGGGGATATGAGAACGAGTGTGTGTGGAGAGATTAGAAAGGGTGGAGAGTGACAAAAAGCCAGTAGATCCTGTGATGTCCTCACATCCGCAAATGCTCAATATATAAATGCATTGGGGGGCTGGTAAACTTTTCAACAAACATGGAATGTCTCTGGTTCAAGGGAACCCATTACAGTTTTCCATATTGTCTGTCACACATATAATTTTACAATGTTCATATCAAACTGGGCTTAAGTTTCAGATAATGAGATAAAGGTATGCAAAAGTGGCTTCAGACTGTTCCGAATACTGTTTCCAATCTTTTTTTCTACTTTGGCTAAAAGCTGACGTCAGCTCATCACGGATTTCTTTATTTCTTTATATGGTCATCTGTTCCAGCCATGCTACTGTGAGTGTTTACACTGGTGCTGGGACAATTCCTCAAGAACTTCGAGTGACTCGATTACTGAAAATCATCGATGCAAACTGTCTGCATTGAAGCTTTGTTACAACCATCTAACTACATACAGTGCACTGTGTTTCACATTGGTGACTACTACTGTGACACAATGTACTTACACTGTGGACACTAGTCATGAAGAAAACATCTAATAATCCATACATCTATGCTAAAAATAGGAGATGGAATTTGATAGTGCTGATTTCAAAATGACAAAAGACAGAGACAGTAGTGAGGGATGAAGAAATGAGACAGGCCAGAGAAAATGACAGAAATTGTTTTAAGTTTAGGATAATTTCAAGCTCGAACAAAAAAAAAAAAAACTTTGTACAGTGAGTCTGAGATAAAACACAACTAGTAGGAATGCAGCGATTTATTGGCCGCACTCTGCCTTGTTGACTGCCATCAGCCTATTGGCAAATAAGATGACATCCACTGATGGCAGAGGCCCATGTTTTTCTGTTGTGTCACATCACTTTCACACAGGCCAAAAAGCAGGGCTAGAGACCAACCATGTCCTGTTGTCCCAGTGACGACAGAAAACATGTTTGGACAAAGGGAAATTTTCCCCAGGAAGCTGTGGGGACGAAAGGATGCAGTAAACTTACTAGTATCAACACGTCAGGAGACACAACCTATTGTTTCCCTGATAATGCTACATTGTAAACTGCACATTCATGTTGAAATCAGCAGGAGGAGAGCTAGTTAACATTAGCTGTTAGCAGCTGGTGGGGGAAACTGCTGATGATGGAGGCTGCGTTGAGTTACATTTTAGAGAGAAAGTTTAATTAGAGAGGATATTATATATATATATATATATATATATATATATATATATATAT
>JAPZEB010000010.1:4340425-4353134 GCA_029783705.1 Chaetodon striatus
TATAGGATTATGCAAATGATTATGCAAGGCATTAAATGGCTCCAGTTTCAAATGTGGTGGAAGGGCCTGTGGTTTGGTGTAAAAGGGAAAGAACCAACTCACTAAATATGGTTCACTAGAGGAAAGAAAAAGGAGTCTGCCAACAAATTAGTTCAATGCTAACATTCTGCTTTAACTGGCGAAGGCATGGGCACCACGAGTGTGCATGCATGCAGGTTTCATTAATTAAAAGAAAAAAAAAAAGTTTCCTCTCTCAAGTTGTGGATAAACCTTGCTTTAGTTGTTTGTATCCCAACAGCCAGGAGGGTCTAGCAAACAGCCAGGAATCCGGCTAAATAAGGTTAGGTCAAGTTTTGGAGAGGCAGCCACTGGCATGGCCGTTTACCATGCCAGTAGTACCTTGAACCCTCACCTCAAGAGATATGAATGAAATTAGGTGTTATGGGTACCACCTTAGCTTATGATAGCTCAACACCCATACACCTTTAACTAACGGCTTAATTTTTATGAAAAAAAAAAAGTAGAAGAGGCCTTTACTTTTAGTCCAGTACTCCAAAGCGCTATCCATTTTAAAGCTGGGCCTCGCTCCTATGAAAGTTGTTCAGTGGAATATAAAGCCAAAATGGTCATCATCCACAACATACAATTACCACAATGATCGGCGCTGCTTCGGCACTGTTTGGCCTGTAGAGCAGACGCCCTACAGACACCAGCTGAGCAGCTACTTCCAGTTTAGCGCTCTGTTAACTTGAATGAGGATAAAATGATTAAATTGTGTGGGTCTTCTAGACTCTCTAATAATTATCTAAAACAATAGGAATGCATTATTATATTATATTGATATATCCACTTTTTTCCCACCTAATTTTAGTGATCATTAGTCTTTGAAATTAACATCATATTATAAATGCACACTCTTTTTGTGATGGCCCACCAGCAGACAGAGACATGAAATATGATACTTTTCAAAGTATGTAATATTTATTCATTGCGCAATTTTAGAAAAACTAACTCTCATACTGACATAGTTTCAACAAGCCTATTTACTACAACAGCATTGTAGAAATCCTAAAATTAATTTAACACCACCACCTTACCACCCCTATGAAAAATTTCTCGGGGCATGAAGGGATGCTGTATGTCACTGATCTAAGAAATTTTCAAAGGCTAAAAGGCTTGTTACTGAGTTCCCGCAGTCAGTGACAGTGGCAAACTTTCATTCACTGTCATTCTTCCAACATATTGGTGTAATCCAAGTAACCATTTTTTGCAACATCATCATGACAGGCCTCTATTTGGAGAAAACTGTCGGTAAAATAACCATCCCGCATTTCTCCAAAATACTGCCCATATGTATCATAGTCCGTAACAGCCTTAACCACCTCCTCCTGCATTCCAGGCCTAACATGATCCCTAAACATGGATGTGACATGTTATTAAGCACGGGGGCTCAGGGAGGGAGTTATGGGGGCCTGGAGGGCTCTGAGAGTCCCTCTGTTACTCAAACTGGGGTCAGTGAATACACAATCATTCACATACATACAAGCAAACACAGTCAAGCAACAGATCTGTAAGCTACATTCTCTAGGAGGGGAACAAGTATAGAAGAACTGAAACAAGACTCAACACACACTGATGTTGTCTCAGACTACTACTCAGCTGAATTAGTTCAGATGAGGGAAATACCAGAATGCAAGCCAAGGCACACCATGTCTGACACACACTGAGTAATGCTTTAGAGGAAACTGAGATCTAAACTATAAGAAAAAGAAAATTGTCATCACAAAGTTCTCCCTCCCCCTTACCTGATCCCCGGTGTCTGGTTCTGGAGGTGCTCCTGCCAGCGCTGGTGATGGTGGTGTTGGAGACACAGAGGGGCGGATGGGTGAGGAGGATGGGGGTGAGAGTATGTGCAAGCACAGAGGCAGCACGGGCAGGATGAAGTGGTCCCAGGGTGGGGAATGGAGCCAGGCCCTGTGCCTGGATTCTGGAAGAGCGGGCACTCCTGCTGTCCACAGGGACAGCACACGGTGGAGTGGAAGTGACAGTGTGGACAGCAGAGTGGCGGGGGCTGGAGAGAAGGGGAGGACGAGGACGGGGAGGAAAGGTGGCGTTTGGCCAGCCTCTGGGAGTCTATGACAGCCGAGGAGGAAGAGGCAGAGGAGGATGGGGGAAGGTTCCTCAGGGAGCCATTCTGTTTGACGATGCCGCCATTTTGGCTTGGTCTGTTCGTTTTCTGGAGGGCATGTGATCTCTGCTTAACTTTGGACACCTCGTCCTTAACTGTCACATCTTCATCTCCATCTACTGTGAGGCAGTCACCACTAGAAGCTACTGAGAGAGGGTCCTGACTGTTGTTGACTGGTGAGCTGGTGTTTCCGTTGGCACTGAGAGGATGGTGCCCTCCGTTGCTGAGGGCTAGAGGGTCACCGCTTGCATCGCTCAGGGCCATGGTCCTCTCCCAGAAGGCCGGGCAAGGACACTGTCACTCCTCTAAGGGAGAAGAAAAAAAAACAACAGAAAAAAGAGCTCTGTTTAACAGCACAATCAGGAGGTTGGAGATTTGTGAGCTGTGAGGTTGTTATTTTTCATCATGAATCAATATGAGCTGTGTGTCTGAAACAATGAATAAATACAGATTCATCCATCAGATTCAATCGGTAATGGATATTTTGACTTGTTGCACACTTGTTGGACTAAAAGCAAAACTCGCATACACTGTAAAAGCAGGGCTCTGTGTTTAGAGGTAAGTGTTCCAACTTGAGCTGCAGTATGATGGTCATAAATATAAATAATAACTCATCACAGACTAACATTTCAGAAACTAGAACTATCACTTCGGGGTTGTATCACTCTGTGAACCAGTTAAGTTGCAGCTACAGTTTAAATCCATGTCTGTCCAGACTGATACTGTATGTAGCCATGACACCTGATGATGCTTTCAATTTCTATGCTTCTGCAAAAAAGCTCTATTCTAAAATATGGATGCTTCACACATATCTTTAACCCGACTGCTCAGAAGATCTATACCATCAGCACAGTTTTAAAATGGACAGTCGCCAATTCAGTATCTGACCAAATGTTAGGCTGGGCGATATGGACAAAAATTCATATTGGTATTAACAGGCCGACTGGCGATACACAATATACATTTCAGTATTTTCTAAGAAACGAGCAACATGTTTTCATTTGCAAATCAAAGCCACATTTGAGATGTCACAAGCACTTTTATAAAAACAGACTGTGATCCAAAGAAAATGCAAGACGGGTTTTTTTTTTACCTCTTTGAAAATATACAGCTGCATATAGCACTGGAGCTACAGAGGTTTAAAGGTAGGTGCAGCACAGGACACAAAACTATAACATGACTATGAAAGTGTCAAGTAGGCCTAAATCCATTGTAGTTTGGAACAATTACAAATCTTTGTGGGAGGAGTTAAAAAGTTGTTTTCCATGGCCTTTCAAATGAATCTAGTGCTGGAAAATGAGAAAAACAGGGACGCGCTATCATCCACCTCACACATAAACTAGCAGCACAGCGCTGGATTGAACGTGTGCTGCGGTATTTTCATCTCACAGACTGATTTAGCGTAGCATGTTCAACATGTAGACTGTTGTTACACTGTAGACTAATTAACAGACAGATGAAACAGAGCAGCAGCTCTGTGTCTCTCTGAGTGTTAATGGTGTTGCCAGCGACAGCGAAGCATCTCTTCAACTCTATAATAAATAAACAAAGTAAAACAACCATTTCTGGCTTCATTATTTAACTAACTTGTCACCTACTAACTTGTCTTATAAAATGCAACCGTTTGCTAGGTTGTGAGAGCATCAACGGGTAGGTGCGGGAACAGCTGATGACGTAAACCTGTCAGAAATCCTCCACAGACCAGACCGTCCCATTTCATAGCGCACTCTGTTCGTCAATGGTCTTTAAAGGACGCTGCCTTCACAGGCTGCAGCCCTGAAGTAAGACACAGCTACAGTCCACAAATAAAACCACAAATGGTTGTCTTTACATTTTGGTCTTAGTACGAATTAGGCAAACAAGATATACCATGTTAATTCATAAGCTTCAGAGGCATTGTTAGGTGGATTTTATTTTACCACTGGACCATTTCCTGTCTTTATGCTGAGCTGAGATACGTCTTTTGGCTCCACCTTCATATTTAATGGACAATGATACTGATCTCTAAGAAAGCAGATATGCACATCCCCAAACTGCTGCAATATTCCATTAAACACATTAATGCAAATTTGATAATACAATCTTTTTTTCGGCTGTGTATCTGTTAGTTATCAGGGACTAAACAGTTTGAAACAAATGAGCGTTCATCTAGAGACTGAACGCACAGCTTCTCCATATCGACTACTGAGGAACAAAAATCTCCTATATGAGGATCTAAATAGTTGTTCCTCAAAATAATGGTAAGGAATCTGTGACAGAGAGCAGAGAAAGAAAGAGAGATGAACAAAGTTTGGGAAAGGCCTCAACTGACCAGCGATCAGATTCCCACAGAGAGCCCAGCTGGACAGGGACAGAATAGATGATGACTTGTAAAATGCTGGTAAGATGCTGTGAGCATGTGTAATCTGTTCATCTGGTATCTAAATAAAATAAACAACTGAAATTCAATCCACAACAGGGATCTCTCTTCTTTCAGACTGGACAATCTCATAAAAACCCCAAACAACAAGTCCTTAGAAAGTGAGCAGGAGAGCGGTTTCCATTCAGAATGAGCGGCGCCAAGCAAGTGAGGAGAGGGACAGAGACTGAAGGAGGAAAATGAGAGGGCTGAAAACTGTGTTCCAGTACAAGCATACAGTCAGCAAAAAATAAAATGAAGTTGTTTTGCAAACTGAGGAAACACACTAATTGCATTACAGATGCAAAAACATTTATACAAAAAGTGGTCTTCTTAACTTCTCCAAAGAGGCAATTTAAACTGCCATTTGCAACTGTTTAATATTTGATGTGCAGTGTCCACTTTGGCACTAAATTGAGTTTGACACACGTAATGAAAAGCCTGTTCTCACAAGTCCAAAATGTGCACATTACCAACCAAGCTCAACAGAGATCAGAATAACTTTCAGCAGCTGCCAGGTGATGATAAAATATTTTTGACCCCTTTTCTCATCTGCTTTTAATCCTATTGTTTTTTTAAACATATTTTAATGACACCTAAGAGTTTAGAAGCCTTCCAAATAAGAGGTCAGGTAAATGATTAATGTTTAAATGAAAGCCATGCCAAGGTTGTCTTGGAAAACAAAGAAAAACAAAACAGACGCCTGCCTTTTAAAGTTAGATCGGGAGGCGTCTTTTGTTGATTTACTTAATCACCACTGAAATATTTGGCAAACTGCACTAATTTTCTGTCTTCTTATTGGAGTCACAACAGTCACATCAAATAGAGGCCGTTTCAGATCAATCTGATTTACAGAGCATGAACATGAGCAGGAATAAATCTTTGGTGTTTGTATAGATTAAAGCATGAGACACTCCGACAATGGGAGGCTAAAAAATGGTTCCAACAGAGTGAGAAAAAACAGAAGGTTCACGTTATGCTACAGTTTCAGCCCCTATATGTGCTTCAGCTCAAATTACAAAATACTCACAGGAGACCGCAACGTGAAAATGGGATTCTGTGGGCTGTTTTAGCGAAGCAGGGGGAGAGAGAGAGAAGAGGGGGAAAAAACGGTGTCTGTGGCTTTGTGCCATGATATGCTTGACACACTTCAAAAGCTGTTGAGTTATGTTTTTTACAGGTAATGCAGGGTCAAAGTGGGCCGTGTTGTTGGAACAGAGCCCAAACTACAGAAGCCCCACAGTGGAAAGAAACCTGACATGAGCCAAGATGAAATAATCGTACTGTGAGGATTTTATAGAGAGTGAGAGTGAGAAGATGCTATAAGGGGGACTTATTCTGCTCATTTTCAGGTTCATATTTGCATTAATGGTTTCCATTAAAACATGTTTTCATGCTTTAATGCTCCAAAAACATTTGCAAACTTTACTTATCTTTCTTGCCTGTGTGTCCTTGTGTATCAGTCTGTGTCCCCTCTCTAAGCTTTTAGTGTTTTTTTTTTTTAAGGTCTGTGAACACAGCGTTGGTACTCTCCTTTTTTTCCTCAGCAGCAGTTTATGGAGTTTCAAGTTGCAGGGTGAATGACTGATCAGTCAATCCAGTCAGAGCTGATCAGATTAGATCAATGGATTAGAATGTGAGTGACAGAAAACTTTTAAGCCCAGCACATTTGGTAATGTGCGTTTCAATTTCACTGAACCTGCCGTTCTGCTGCTCCATCTGTGCCCAGAATACACTCTGCAGGCATGTGGAGCAATGCATAATCAAATGGTTTATATATTACTTAAAACTGTTTTTTTATAGTGTAGTCTTTGTTTTCCTGGCACAAAAAAGGGAAAACATGGCAACAAGAATAAAAGAAACAACAACAACAAAACATCGGTATCAGCTATGTGCCAAATTGTTATTTTATACATCGGTATCGGACCAGAATGTCACAGTCAGTGCTTCCCTCATATTAAGGAAGAGAGAGGGAATTGTGAAAGCAGGAAAAAGCATAATAGGTCCAATCTGGACAACCTCCTAAAAGCTGAATAGGTAGTTAAAAAAGGACCTTTGTTTAATGTTATTCTCCTCTCTTTCTCCCCATGTTTCCCCAGCATCTTCTCCAGTTTTGGAGAAATTGTCAATAAGACCTCTTTCCATGGTTAAAAAAAGCATGCAGCACTAGTTTTAAGTCAGATTCTGCTTTGTACAAAAAAGTCAAAGTGTCAAGAAAGTGGTGGTGTCTGACATTTTAAATATGTAATAATACTCACTGCATTTCTATTCCCCCTGCGTGGAAGTTTTAAAAGTCACGTATTGGAGTTTGCATCAGCACGTATTGTGAATATCTCTGTCTTGATGCATGAAGACAGAGCAGTGACTCTGCTATCTGTGATGCCATCAGAGGATAAACCCTAAACTGGAGGCTGATGACGTGGAAAATGTTTCAGATGCTGCAGACCTAAACTGATTACTGTAGTGCTGTAATAATGCACCTGTATCCTGTGAAAACGATTCCTCCGTACTGTGACAATAGCCACTCGAAGTCATTATAACTTATGCCCCAAAATGACTTTGATGTCACGTCTCTTATTTGTAAAACTGCGAGAAAATGAATATTATCTATATTTTTTAAAGACCTCTAATAGTTTTTAAGAGTTTTACCTTATCCATTTACTTTACTCTTCCAAGAAACCTGTGCACATAGATTTTCATTTCAACCAAGCCATGACCTCAGAAAAACTATTTCACCACAAAATGGATGTGTTTGCATTTGAGTGACAAGTGATAGATCAAACTAGCCTGTTTTTCCCATCCAACCTGAGCGAAAGACATGCGGTGTATGTGACCAATACGCTCTGTGACACCTCAACATGAGTGAGCGGTGAAACATGAGCATGACAACCCTGTCGGGTCAGGGGTGGCTGGGAGGACGGGGTTGAGAAAAGGGGAGGAGAGGAAGAATAACTCTGGAGCCTGAGGAGCTCAGAATAGCAGAGTAGTGAGGGAAACCCAGATGAAGTCATTAGTCTGGCTCCCACAGCTGTCAAGAGCCTGTCAGGACTTAAAGAGGCTGGATGGAAACACCAAGGCTTAATAAGAGATCAAGTGTGAAAAAGAATGGGAAGTAAATAGAGAACAGAGTTTAATGCTATATTGTAGTGTAAATGTAAACCCAAACTGTGCATTCTGCTGTTTGTGTCTGAAGGAATTTAGCCTCCACTCCGTGTGTGTGCACATGAGAATGTGTGTGTACCAATGCAGAGTGTTGACAGGCAGGTGAGACATCTAGGGCAGACTGTGCGGACACAAGCAGGGTCTTGTATCTCACTTCAAAATAAAAGCTGACAGCTGGACCAAGCTGCACCATGAACCGGTGGAACTTAGGCACAAAAATGCTTCTGCTGTTTCACCTATTTATGAGGGAAATGTAGCTGCTGTTCTTGAACAAAGAGACACCAGAATATCTGAATTAAAGCACATTAGCAATGCAGCAGTGCAGCCTGGTAGGAATTAACTGGAACAGAGGAGCAGAAGGTAATGCTAGCAACCAATCAAGGGATAAAGGAGCCGTGTATTAAGTACTGGAACAGGGATTCCTCCTAATTACTAATTTCTTTACATCATCTTCTAGTCTGTCTAAAATAAGGATGCAATAATTTTTAAATTCTGGGCTGATACCGATACTAATGTTTGAAATAACAGTATGGACTGATGGCAGGTATGTTTAAAAATAACAATTTGGCCAATCGCTGAAATCGATGGCCCATGGCCGAAACTGCTGTTTGAAGTAACAATTTTGCCAATAGCCCATGCCAATGTTTAAAATAACAATTTGGCAGATAGCCAATAGAAATGTTTAAAATAACAATTTGGCCAACAGCCAATACAGATGTTTAAAATAACAATTTGGTCTACAGCTGATACAAATGCTTAAAATAACAATGTGGCCGATAGCCGATACCTATGTTTAAAATAACGTTTGGCCTATAGCCAATACAAATGCTTAAAATAACAATTTGACCAACAGCCAATACCTATATTTGAAATAACTATTTGACCGACAGCTAATTCCCATGTTTAAAATAACAATGTGGCCGATAGCCGATACCAATGTCTAAAATAACAATTTGGCTGATATTCAATACCAGTGTTTAAAATGACAATTTGGTCGATAGCCGATTCAAATGTTTAAAATAACAATTTTACCGATATTCGATACCGATGTCTAAAATAACAATTTGGCCGATAGCCAATCCATTTATGTGTCTACATGTTACTGTATGTTGAAGTATGTGTGCAAGGCTATCTGTTCAAGGAAATTGCCCCGGTGAGATTAACAGAGTTGTCTAAATCTGAATCAGAATTACAATTTGGCAGATAGCCGATATCGATGTTTAAAATAACAATTGGACCAATAGCCGATACTGATGTTTAAAAAAACAATTTGGCGGACAGTCAATACCTTTTTTGTAAGTATAGTTGTTTATTTTTGTTGTTATTTATTCCCCTTTTTGTGCTAAGGGAAATTAAGAAATCAGCACTATAAAAAATAACTTAACTGTTCTAGCATGAACTTAAACAAGTTTATGTAACAGCCTTAAAAATAAGCTTTTACATGAAAAACATATTTTGAAAAGAAAAATAACTGCTTAAAAGTCGTTTTACTATGTATACTAAATCATTATTTCCTTTCTAAAAAAAAACATCAACAGACTTCTCCTTCAAACAGCTGTACTGATTCAAATTTCTTGCCAAAAGCTGCATTTTACAAGATTACATTGATTACATCATAAATACATTATAGTTTACCTTTGCACAATGCTCATTTTTACTGAATAGTGCTTGAACACAAACATGTCCCAGACATGTTGTCTACTGGCCCTGTGATGACGGGATAGTGTTAATTTTGAGCTCTGCTTTTTAGCCTGCCCAAAACTGATGTGACAACAGAAAAACATCAACCACTGCCACTGGTGAATGTCATCTCATTTGCTGATAGATTGATGGCAGTCTACAAGGAGAATATGAGCAGATGCAGTCCATGAATCCTTACTTTCTACTTTCTCATTTCTTTACCTGATCCAGATGCAGAAATTAACTTTCAGAAAAACTTCTGGGAAAAGGAAAAGGAAAGCCAAGGACATTTTTTACTTACATTTTGAATCTGCTAAAGCAAGAAGGAAAGATGTCAAAATTCAACCATACAATGAACCAGCACACTTGTCCTGACTGGCTTTTGTTACTCGGCACTCCTGTACAAGAGTACAGACCAGCATTCACATTAAAGTGGACAAGATTAGCCTGCCTGTTCGCCTACAGTCAATTTTTAGACTGCTGCGAAGGTGATTCATCCAGCTATTAACTGTCTTCTTCCTAATGTCTTCCCCACTGCCTTCTCATTAGCACCCTTAGTGGCTTAAATATAAGAATACTAGAGAAAACACCTTAGTTAACGACAGCTCCCTTCTAAAATGTAACACTTGTTGTGGTTGCTGGAAATTATTTTAGCTGCACGTATACTTCTGCTGCTAGAGAATTGTTCATTTCTGAGTCTAGACCAACCAATGAGAGCCTTTGTCTATGGATCTGACTTAGCTGCACACAAGCAGTAAGATTTTACATCACTGAGGAGAGGCTAGGTGATTATTTAAGAAACCCTTTAATCAGATTTAATAAGCACAGAAAACTTCTACTTTAACTGCAGATGAGTTACTTTATTTTAAGTATGCAGAAGCTAACAGCAATAAAACAGTAATATCAATCAGATGTAATGAAAGCAATCTATACAGAGTTATTCAAAATCAATCAATCAATTCTTTCCCTATCTTTACCCTATTGCTCTGTTACTCACGACCCCCTTGGATTCTGAAGAATGAGGCTGGAAGTAAAAATGCAAAGAGTCCAAAAATCTCACAGGGGACTGAGTGCGAACAGGATGAGCTCAAGCACTGTCATTCGTCCCATCTCCTCCTTTCGTATCAGATTCAAGCCATAGCTGCTGCAAGATTGTTCTACTTAGTTGAGATCATTTTCAGATGGAAATCTTCGTTCAGCTCCCGTCCTCGTTCAGAGAGACAAAGTGTCCCCTAGCACTCGATAGGAATCTGCACTTCTCTACAACCTTGGGTTTTTATACCTTTTTCCTTCATCCCTTCACCATGTCTTCACCAAATCTCCTCCTTTACGTCCCCTAAATAGATATCCTACATTAGATCATGTCCTTTTCCAAAAGTTCAGCACATTAGTACACACCCTCCAGCGGCCTTGGTCATGAACCGATGTTTTCGCTGAGCTTTGCTGATCTGTTCATCAAACCATCTATTTTAATTAAGGTTCTTCCCATTTTCTCCAGCCATCTGCGCCTCCTCGGCAATCTCGCTACTTTCAACCAATCCTTTCATTTCCCTGTTTATCCATTACACACATAATATCATCAGTTCATGTTACATTTGGTCACAATAAACTTTAAAGTTAATTCTTAAACATATCTGTATAAAATCATTAGAAGTTCAATAGTTGTTAAACTTTACTTGATTAAACACATTCATTTCATTATCATAATACAATCATGATATAAATCACACATATTTCTACTCATAGATACTGATTCAATGTCTATTACTGAATGAACTACAATACAAATCACTTCATTTTACCAAACTTATACTTTTAGCATTTTAAATCTCTTTTCTGATCTAACCTCCATCTCCTCTTACTGCTGTTCTCCTGTGGTGGTTGCTCTTCTCCACTTAGTCCTGGCTCTGCCTGTGATGGTGAGAGGTCACTCATGGGTGACATGCAGGTCATATAGTCGATAATCAGCTCTGGTTATTTCTCCTCGTCATGTTCTGGACCGTTAGTGGTAGAATGGGCTTGTTGGGGTTCTTCCTTTTCGTTAGGTCCTTCTGCTGGTTTTGTGTTTTGCTCACTTTGTTTTTGTGATTCAACAGGGCTATTTTCAGGCCTTGTTCTCTTATGGGGCTTTGAGGTCTCCTGTAAGGCCTCTTGGATTTCTCATCAATGTCCATTTTTTGCGCCACTTCGACACTTTGAACTTTAAATTAAGAAGATGCATGAAATCAGGTGACCTTAAATCCTAAACAATAACCGCCACTTCATCAGACAGCTCAAACTGTTTAGACTTCTGAATTTGATGAAGTGTCATTTCCCTCTCATATTTACAATGAACCTGCAGCTTTGAGGGATTATTCCTGTCAGTAAAGATAGCTACACCGGAACCCCACAGGTCCTCACTGAGAAGAATTATTTAGTAACCTCTAAATAGCCAAAAGAGTCGACCAAAAACCAAACACTGTACTAATTCCCAGGGCAAGTGGTTTGGAATAACACAGGTGATGACGAAGCGCTTCTTCTGCCCTCTTTCATGTGAAGGTTATGATTATGGGGTGTGAGAGACGAAGAGTCCTTGGGCGACAGGCGGCTACGCAGCACAAGGCGAGGCATCCTGCATCCCTTTAATTAAACCTAATAGGCAGTAATTACCCGGCATAAGTCAAGAGACGCTTAATAATCACATTACCCCTAACAACAATAATAATAATAATAATAATGATAACATCAACAACAACAGGCAGAGCTGTCCCTGCTGGGTACTCACGTGTTAGACATCGCTTAAGGACACATACTCTTTGACATGTTTCTGGTTGTCAGGACAGATTTTGGACAGATCTGACCTCCTCTGGGTGCTTTTTCACAGCTGGGCTGTTGAATATACCAATTTGACGGTGCTGGCTTAAGGCTACAGCAGCGAGGCTCATGGTAAATTAGGTGAACGCAGCGAGTCGACCTGACGTTTTATCATTCCATCAGCCCAGGTGTCCAACATAATCATCAGATTGACAACTAAATAAGAAAAGTTAAAATCAGAGTAATTCATTTCTTCTTCTTTTTTAGCAAATTTTAAATAGCATGAGATGCTGCAAATGTATTTACACATACTAAAAGGTGTATGATCTGCTTCAGACTGTCACCACAGTTCATGCAGACAGTCTTTCCAGTAAGAGTAAAGCAAACGACTTCTTCACCTAAAATTTACACCAGTGATATTCTGTCTGTACGCAAAACAATAAAAAACATAAGACAACAGTTAAAATTCAGGGTGGTAAATTCACTTA